>JAJMCG010000016.1:0-111460 GCA_030572895.1 Jamesozyma jinghongensis
GTTGTTGTTGTTGTTGTTGTTGTTGTTGTTGTTGTTGTTGTTGTTGTTGTTGTTGTGGGGGGATTTGCTGAATGCTCATATCTTGAGGCAGTCCGATATGATGGGAAGTAGTCTGATAACCAGCAGTATTATTTGAAGTTGTATTGTTTGCATTTGTGTTATTATTATTATTGTTGTTATACTTTGGCATTGGAGGAGGTTGAGTATTGTACAAATTTTCTACAGTTTCTATATCTTCACCTAGTTGACTAATCTGACCATTTGAGATGGAGATACGTCTTCTATGCACTGGTTCATCGTACATTGACATTGAAGTTTGAAATATGGGAGGGTTAGTCATTGGTAGATGTGATACGTCAACACCAAAAGGTTGAAAATATGGGGAAAGAGTTTCCTGAATTGCTGGATCATTTATTGCGTGAGGATTGTTATTCATATTCATTAGATACAGGTGTTTGTTTGTTGCATTTACGTTACGCAAATCTAGATCGTTAAAGTTATTAGGTACTTGCATTTGTTGTTGAGTATGTGGAGCACTCCTTGTGACATGTTGTTGGTTACTCATTCTTGTTGGTTTATGAATTCCATTAGAGTTATTAATATTATTATTACTACTTGTGTTGTTAGATGACGGGATATTGACCGAATTCATATTTTCCGCGACGGAAAGAGGGGATAACGAATCAATATTATTATTTCTTGCCGATTGAACGGAAGCGAGCGGATTATTATTATTATTATTATTATTATTAGTAGTAGTAGTAGTAGTAGTAGTATTAGTAGTGGTAGTATTATTAGTTACGGCAGTAGAAGAAGCAGTTGTTGCTGTTGTAACAGCTGGAGTAGTATTATTAGTATTTTGAAAATCTGGAGTTGACTTGTGAATCGAATGAGATAAAGTTGACATGTTGTTGTTCTTTAATACCATATAATCGGAATATACTTGTGGAGGTGGATGTTGAATTTGCAAATGTATTTGTTTAGAATCCTGATGATTGTGTGATTGTACAATAGGGGAACCATTGGCTGGAACTAAGATACTGTTATTATTATTATTATTATTATTATTATTATGATTGTTACTATTTCTGTTGTACATATTGTATGGGCTTTGATTTTGATTGTCTGTTACTGTTTCTGGGTGATTTCTATTCTGTTGTATGTTTAATTGTTGTGTGGTATTTAAAGGAATCCGGTTACCTAACGATGATGGGATGTCCATTGATAATGATGACAGAAACTCCGTCATTGACGTGTTCTCAGACTGTGCAGTATGGGATGTCCCTGTCATGCTGACGTATATGTGATGTGTGTGGTGATGTGTGTCTGACGTGCGCTTTTCTTGCTTTTGTTGGAACACTTTCTCTACGCTTTCTGTTTGCTTTTTGGAAGAGAAATGGGCAGGATATGCTTGTAGCAGGTGTGGCGTCCTGACGTGTGTGTGATGTAACTGTGACACCTTCGACTCTCGCTTCTTATATGCTTTGCGACAGAAAAAGGGAGAGTTGTGTACTCCGCGAGGCCCGTGCACCGCCGCCCTAACAGCCAAGCCTGTCTCTCTTTGTATAAAGCCCAGCCGGGTCACACCCTTCCCCTCACTTCGTAATTGGCCAGTTCTTTTTTCTCCAATTTACTTACTAATACACACATATATACAATTATACAAAGTATCCCATCACCACAACTGCAAATTAAATCGGTATTATTGCAAGAGAGAAGAAGAAGAAGAAGAAGAAGAAGAAGAAAAAAAAAAAAAGATGTTATGAGTATTCAAAAGGGAATCAAGGTACAACAACAACCTCAAATGGAACACGTTATCCACAGGGATCGAGTTACTGGGTCCTTATACTACATAGGACCTTTGTTCTTACATTGTCCCTATTACAACGGTTCATATAGGGTCTCGTTGCTTGTATCTCAACTGGTTCCCATCGTACATTTCTCCCAACATATCACCCGGACCGCTTACAACGGTTTGTGTTCGTCATCGTTATTGTTTATCCGCAATTATCCAATGACGGAAGTCATCGTTTGTGGAATTGTAAGGCTCGCCAAATGGAAAACTATTAGGGGTGCAGATCATTTACTATTTCAACTGGACGATTCATCGTTCCCCGTACAAACCACTACAGTTCAATTTAAATGTCATACCGATATACTAAGTAAGTTGTTTTTGTCTCACAATCGCGTAGAGAAGATTATTGGTGAGACAGTTAGATGTATAGTGAGACTTAATTACGCTGAAGGACAGTTGGTAGAGTTTGATGTAATAAAGCTTAAACTAGTTGAATCACAGATTGCAGATCAGATTGAATTCTGGACAAACGCTATCAATGATAAAGAATTGTTAAGGAATGACTGGATTATTCCCGATGACGTACTCAACGAATATTTTACTCAGCAAAGCGACAATGCCTCGCGTGTTTGTTCTATACCATATGATAATATCGGATATATGACTGCCACTGAGGCGTATTATAGAAATGATGAACTTTACACAGAAAATATACGACGAACCCACAAAAGATTAACTAATGAAACGTATATCGAACATTTACAAGTAGAAAATATTAAAGAGACATTAGAGATAGCTAGCCCCTATTCTAAGCCTGTACAGGTAAATAAAATTGAAGATGTAAATGATCACGAGTTAAACGATTTTAATCTCGATCGTTCATCATCGTTTATAGATCAGGAATCTATAATAATATCGGAACCAATACTTGATAAAAAAAACAAAGTAACCCCGCCACCACATCTTATCAATGAAAGACAATTAAGGACTAGGACAATTCAATATCTATTTCATATATCACAATCAAAGACACTCATACCAATTATTGAATTATATCAATCATCACAGATTGATCTTTTATTGACATCCATAACAGATTATAAATTTCAAAATCAAACAATCAAAAATGACATACTACCTTCAAATGAAATTAAGATCAAAGAATTTAATACTTTGGTAGAGAGATTATATACACAAGGAATAATATCTTTAAATGGAAATAATACAATCATCAATCTTGCCTCATTACATTCACTTTACAAATATGCAAGGAGTAGATTGCAAACATTTATAAAGTTAAATTCTCTTATCGGTACAATTGATAGTACCTTTATAATCAAAAGGCTCGATCTCAACGATCCGAGAATATCAAACTCAACAATTATAGAGATATTCAAGACTACTCTTGATTTAATATCAACCGAATTCAATGATACATTAAGCAATTGGTGGTTTGAATTGAAAAATGAAACAATATCACTCATCCATTTCGAATATTTCCCAATATAATTACAAGTTTCAATCTCTTACACTTTATGTTATTGTTTTTTTTTCACCGTCCGATGCCCACCCCATACCGATGAGCTTAAAATTTTCAACATTGAAAAAAAATTTAAACTAAAATTTTATATTATACATAGCACAACTCATATATAGCATACCCACCCAACAAATGGAATTATTCAAAGTAGAAGGTTGGAATTTAAAGACTGATAAAGTTGCTTACAAGGCCTCTAAAAAGAAGGAAAAAAAAAATAAGTATCAGGAAAAGAAAAGAGCATACAAGGAAAAGATTACCAAAACAAAGAACTCCACTGACCCTCCAAAGAACGATGATGACGAAGAAGAAGAAGATTTTCAGGATTCAAATGATATCTTACCAACAGCTACAAAAATCACTACAAAAAAGGTTACAAAACCATCTCCACAACAAACAAAGAAATTAACTCCATTACAACAAAAAATGATGGCAAAGTTAACAGGATCAAGATTCAGATGGATTAATGAACAATTGTATACCATTACTTCACAGGAAGCACTGGATTTAGTTAAGGAACAACCAGAGGTATTTGATGAATACCATGAGGGGTTCAGATCTCAAGTCCAATCATGGCCAGAGAATCCCGTAGATGTCTTTGCTAAAGAATTTGCTACCCGTGCAAAGAAACCAGTTAATGCACCAGGTGGTTTACCGGGTCTTCCAAATACTAAACAAATGGTTGTTGCAGATATGGGTTGTGGTGAAGCAACTTTAGCTTTAAAACTAAATGAAGAGGCTAAGAAAAATAAGAGATTAAATCGTAAGGGTAAATTCAAACCTCTTGTAATTCATAGTTTTGATTTGAAAAAAGTTAATGAAAGAATTACTGTTGCAGATATTCGTAACGTCCCATTAGATGATAATTCCTGTACCATTGTTGTCTTCTGTTTAGCGTTAATGGGTACTAATTTCTTAGATTTCATCAAGGAGGCTTATAGAATCTTAGCTCCCAATGGTGAATTATGGATCAGTGAAATTAAATCCAGATTCGCTGATGGGAAAGGTGATGAATTCGTTAATGCCTTGAAATTAATGGGTTTCTTTCATAAAAAGACTGATGACTCTAATAAAATGTTCACCAGATTTGAATTCTTTAAACCTGCTCAAAATATTATCGAAGAGAGAAAGGCTAAGTTAGAGAGAAGACAAAAATTTATCGAAGTTGAAACTGAAAAGGACGAATTAGAAAAAAAGAGATTAAAGACTGCTGAAGGGAAATGGCTATTAAAACCATGTATTTACAAGAGAAGATAATTAATTGTGTTACATTAATATTGTAAATCCAAAACAACATTTCGTAAAATACCATTTGTACCATATATTACGTTTACATATTTTTACTTACTTATCTAATACAAGAATATCAGTAACATAATTCTCTTAAATCAGACTGACATTGTCTCTATACAGCAGATTGTGCAGCGGATGCACCTCTTTGGAAAAAGGATTGAACTTGAGCAATTCTTTGTAAATTTTCAAAGCCTGGGAAAGAAGGTAATTGAAACCAAGAACTTTCTTCAGTATTATCGTTACCATTACTTGGATCCCATCTATCACAACAGCGGAAACCATATGTATTCCAACCGGTCAAACATGTAGCCACAACAACTAATAATAGATAAAATGGTTTTAATCTTAATAAACATAAGATACCAAAGACTGCCCAAATGGCTGGGGTTAAATACATGGACCACCAAAATAACTTGGAATCTATTGGATTAATAACTGGACCAGCCGTGTATTGCTTATAGGATTCAAATGCAAATGTAGAGGTTCTAGAAACAGCAGAATCATACCACCAACGTAATTGTACTAATTTTCGACCACTTATATTCTTGGTGAAATAAAAATCGAATGCCAACATCAGGATAACTACTATAAATTGGGCTGTAAATCCTGTAAATAAGGAGCCTAGGATGTAAAATACAATGGGTACTGCCTTACCTGCCAAATGTAATGCCAACGTAATTGGATGGGAGGATTTAAGGATGGTATTGTAAAAATTCTTGATTTGTTCCATATTCAAAGGGGTAAAGAAAGTATGAATTCCAAAAACACAATATTTATTGGTATTGTGTACAGACTGTATAGGAAAACTGATATCTTTGATGCTGATATTCTGCTTTCTTTTTGTTCTTGTGAGAGTTTCAGTGACTTTTCTAATTCCCTCTTTCGATTTTCTCTCCTATGTTGTCGTTTCGCCTTGCGTACCATTTTCAGAAACTCTTGAAAATCATTGTGACAACCTGAATAAAAATTTATGTTTGTATACAAGCTAATGACTACTTAAGTATTTATTATATTCTTCGCTTTTGTTAATTAAAAATATTGGGTATTTTCAGTCATGGCTTTATGAATTGACATTTCATTCATCTTGTATTCATTAATTTCTTCTCGAACTTGCTGAAGGAAAGTGCTGTCACCTCGCATCAACTCATTCATTCTAGCAATAAATAATTCATCCTTTCTTTCATATTCATTTGGCGACCAGGTTTCACTTACATATACATTTTCACCAAACCTGACAGATTTCTGAAGAGAGGACGAAGTTTCATCGGCAGATGTTGTTGGTGATACTAATGATGGTGGAACTTCATCAAGCACAACATTTTCCCATTGACTGCGCAATCTCCGTAATATACCACTATGTAGATGATAAAATTGACTCGATAGTTCTCGAGACTTTAAGTGTGGTCTTTTGCTTGACCTTGGTGGTATGCTTGTTTCATATGCAAAATCATTCTCCAGATTATTTATGAAAATACCCAACTTTTTGAAATCTTGTACAAGATCAAAATCAATAAAGTTAGCTTCTTGTCCTGCCACATATTCCTCACTCGTTTGATCTTCTTCATTATAATCATGATTATCCTCCATTTCGACCACCATATCCTGTTTTAATACTTTCCTGATTTTTGTAGTTTTATCTATAGTGGAAAGAATATCGTTAAATACAAGATCTGTATCCATCAAAATATCATTCTTCTCGTTTTCAAAATCCAATACTAGTGATATATCTTCGTTTAGCTTACTGTTAGATTCATTTGTCGATTTTTTCTTTTCAGCATTTGAAACGTCATCTTCAGGTTCTGCACACTTTGTCTTCCAGTCTTTAATTGAGTTCTTAGGATGTTTTTGTTCTGAAGATGATGAAAACATTTTCTTAAGTACCTTACTAAACTTAGATTTTGAAGCTAGCTTTTTACTCTTGGTAGAATCGTTATTAATTTTACCCTTTAGCATCATGTTGTTTCCAGCATAGTTTCGGTGCTTTAATTTAACCTTCTCAATCTTTGTGAGCGGGTGGTTTTTACTTTTACTTATATTATTAGCAGGCTTGCAATCAGAAGTTTGGGGTATTTCGTCAGATTCAACTGATAAAGTATTAGCATCGAGCTCCAGATTATCTAGCTCCATATTAACCTCTTGGATTATATTATCATTATTAGTAGGGCTTATAGGACCGGAATTCATGAAAACAGGTTTTGATAACTGCTTTGAGAATATAAAGTCATCTGCATGGACACTAGGTAAAGAATGGAAACTCTCATCATCACTATCCTGCTTCAAGGAATCTTCCATACTACTCTTGGATTCGGCACTCTCTTTTGAAAATGCAGGTGATGAAGTTTTTGAGGGCATTAAGGGTGCGTCAGAATTGCTATTCGATATGAGATCCTGTTCAAATCTTGCAATTATGGGCGCTTGAAACAGCCTGGCTGCTGGTACAACATTATTTAGACTATTTGATCTCCTATGGATATTTAAATATTGATTTCTTGGTGTAAAGAATTCACCATTTGGGAACTGAAATGAGCTTCGCATTTTCTCCTTTTGTAATTGACGAGGTGTCAGTTTGGTATTCAAAACTGTTCTCTTTCTCATACCAGGATACCCTTGGGAATATTGGTTATGATTAATGCTACCAAATCCACTTTCTTTCGAGATAAACGGGTGCAGGATTTTGTTATGGCCATCAAGGGAGTTGGAACGTCTTGTATGTAACCCTTGACTTTTACTATTAGTGGGCATGTCAAACAAAGAACTAGTGGATGTAGATCTTGGAGTATTCATTTTGTGTTAATTTAAATTTCAATATGTACGTTGGGATAAACTTTTTTGAAAATGTGAGAGTCACAATTTGACTTTTAATGTAAGTTAAGCGGTAAAAGGAATGAGTGGATTAATGGATTTATTTTAGCGCTTACTATGCTAATATATGCTGTAATATCGAGATTATGAAGAAATCACTACGATGTTGAAAATTACAGTAAAAAATTTATAATCAAGAGAAGGTATCCGCAGTTTATATTTGGGAGTCCATATTTTTCATACTGAGTTTGCTCCTCCGGGCTTTCTATTAGTAAGTAGTGTAAAGCCTTTTTCATGAGAGTTTCAAAAATTTTCCTGTGACTATCAATTATGTGTCCGTTTTTGGAAATGTGATTCAAAAGCGAATGGAAATTGAAAAGAGAAGTATCTAATAGATTGACCAGTTCAAGTAACTAAGAGGACGCTAGAATATACTGATTTAGGTGTGCCGATCTAGTCAGCAGCATCTCTAAAACTGCAATACGTCTTAAAATTCAAGCTGTGAGTGACTTTAAATCCGAAGGTATCTTGAAACAGGTTCGAAACCACCTTATTAAATTTTAATTAGACAATATTTGAAATGTAACTTCTCTTAAACGATGTGACGACGCTCATTATT
This sequence comes from Jamesozyma jinghongensis, assembly GCA_030572895.1. NCBI lineage: Eukaryota > Fungi > Ascomycota > Saccharomycetes > Saccharomycetales > Saccharomycetaceae > Jamesozyma > Jamesozyma jinghongensis. The sequence continues at coordinate 8,047 of JAJMCG010000016.1, forward strand.
TTAACAGAGTGTACCTGCGTCACCTTATTCCGAATCGGTTGCGATAGAGCGACAGTTATTTACATGGATATGGTGCCTGAAAAGCTATACTGCTAATCCCTGCAGCCTTCGTAAGACCAGTTTTCTTCAGAAGAAATGCTTGATATCAATTAGTGGTATAACTTTGGGTATCACAATTGTTTCACTTTGCAGAGAGAAGCTCAAATTGTAAAATGTTGTCTCTTAAAATCTTTAATAATATTTTTTGCTTACATAAAAATGCCAATATACATATCAATACCTATAAAAAATGGTATCATTAATAATATATCATAATTACACGTATCAATATTAAGTTAAAATATATGTTCTCTTACCCTTACCGTTTATAAACTCAGACGATAATAGTTCATTTAGACAATGACGTATCTGATTGGGATATGAATTAACTTAATGGCATAACCAATCAAACCAACAGCAACGAAACCAATACCAACAGCTCTAATGATCTTCATGTATTCCTTTAAATCAGGCTTCTTACATTTGGTTAAGAATTGGTTACCTTCTCTGGCAAACTCTAATGGAGCATCCATTAGCTTTTCAATTTGGTTGTTGCTTTCCTTTTCACTGGCCATTGTATTATATTGATAGATATATCTTTAGGTTTTTGATGTTTCAACAGAAAGTGTATGTGTAAATAAAAACTATACCTGAATTATATATCAATTACTGTATGTGTTTTTTTCTCTTAGATATTTGATGTTAACGTGTCAATTTTCACAAATTTTCTCCTCCGCCAAAACTCTAAAATAGAGAGAGGGTAACCCGTTGCTATTTCATGCACAATTTACGCGTTCTGAACAGCTAATCTAATATAAAATCAGCGATGAGATAGATTTAAACAGGCAATTACTACAATTTTTGATCGAATTGTACTCGCTGGAGCTTATATTTTACAGTCGATATATAATTTTTTTTTTATCTATGCATGATATTAGGTAAATCTCAATATTTATAATTAAAACCCTTTCCATTCCTCTTCTTCAGCTTCTTCTTCACTACCTTCATCTTCATCTTCCTCAACTTCAACCTTCTTAGTCTCGACGACACCCCATTTGATCAAGGTTTCATCAGAGAGTATATCTTCCTTGATCTTAATCCTTAAGATCTTACTATTAAGTATATTCTTCTGCAAATCAACAAATATATCGATAAACTTAGATATTGGAGTTTTTTGGACTCTATCAGTTATATCTCCCGAATCGATTTCTTGTTCTTCCTCAGTTTCATCATCCTTACCAGTCAAGAGTCTCTCCCATTCAGTAACAAAGATATCAATTATATGTAATGGAATACCGTTGTATATCTTCTTATCACCGCTTAATGGAGAATGCTTTAACACTTTCGTGATATAGGTATCTACTAAAGTTTCATTCCAGTTTCTCGATTGTAAGTACTTCAATTGGTTGAAGAATACTCTTCTCATCATTAATAAAAACTTATCTAATCTGAAACGATCAATGTTCATCCATTCTAAGGAAATAACCTTCCAAAAGGCTTTACTAAATTTAATAAAGGCTTTGTCGTTAAGTGTAAGTTCTGTAGATTTGTTGTCTCCCTCGTCGAAATACAACCCATATAATTCACCCAACTTGTTAGCCAAACGTTGCTGTGGTCTTGGACGATCACTAAACCACATAGCAAAATAAAGGCCCTTCCACAGCTTGTTGAATTGGATTTGCTTAGCGGATTTGGATTTGTCATTTTGTAGGAACTTTTGTAAAGTTTCCAAATATTTTTCTCTAACATTCCTGTTATTGGAAGATAATTGTTTGACAAAAGTGGCGGTATCCATTTGCTTAATATATTAGTTAAGGGGGTTTGATCAACGTCTGAGCTTCAACAATACAATCAATTCAAATGTAAGAAAAGTTAGCCTTAGAATGCCTATCAACTAATATTTCAACTCATCGCGGATTTGAAAATTATAAAAAATTTTCAATGTGTTCGTTTGAAATGATATTATTTCCAAAGAGATGCAATTATTTGTATAGTCTTCGTAATGTCTTCTTGGACTTCTCACCCTGTCTAGTGCCTTGAACCTTTTGAGCTTCAAACCTACCCAAATTAACAGAACTGTTAGCTGTGGTTTCTTCGTTGGCAGCTTTCTGTTTATTCCTTTCTCTCATCATTTGTTCGTATTTAGTTGGGTTTGCGATCAGCACATGCTCGATCTTATGCTCATTCGCAATTTCATCTCTAATACCTGCTTGCTTGGATTCAATACGTGCAAAGGTGTTTAATTCACTTAACTCGAGACCTTCACCAGTGAGATGCCTACGGAACATATTGGATTTTTCATCAATAATACCGAGATCAGCACTCTTGTACAATCTAGATTTAGGATCATAGTTTGTTTCATTAGAATTAATATCATTTAAGTAAGCTGCCTTGTCTTCTCTTAGCCTCACAGATGTTGTGACCAACTTGCTGTTATTTTCATCATCTTTCTTAAGGAGACCATTATAATCCTTAAACAAACCTAACTTCATTAATTCTATTTCTTCATCAGTATCCCATAGGTTTTCCACATTTGATTCATTAGAATTTACAGGATTTGTAATTAATTTCCCTTTCTTATTATGTTCCCATTTCTTTAAAACTTTTTCATATTCTTTCCCGGTATACCCAAACCATCTATCTTTCTTCGCATCCCAATCTAATTCATCATCATTTCTGACTAAAAAATTATCTAATTCCTTTATTCCAGTGTCTTTAGCCCTAATTTTCTTCGGTCTTTCGAAACAGTCGTTCTTTGTGTGACCTTTTGCACCACAGTTTTTGCATCTCTTACTAACAATTTCGTTGTCACGTCTAGATATGAAAGAATCGGTGATACCAGTACCTAATTTGGCCTCATCGTTGTGATCAATATCTAACGTATTCTTCTTATCGTGAGATTGTCTATGATGTATCAAATAATCTTCAGATTCAGAAGTTTTATAATACCACGGCTGGGATTTTATATATTTTGGGATATGTTTATTTATATTACTTTCATCGTCAGTTTTGGAACTCTTGTTGTTTAAATTCCTGTTGCTCATTATATCTAGCCAGTTGTATTCCAATAAAGATTAGTTAAAAAATGAGATAGACCCCACTTGACACACAAATATTTAACTATGATCTCGCTCAGTTGATAAAAATATTATCTTTTGAAGCACATTATGATAAAGTGTATGTATTGCATTTAGTTTTCCGCGGTAAAAAGTCAAAAATAAATCTTCCCCGGCAGGACTCGAACCTGCAATCTCCTGGTTCGTAGCCAGACGCCGTGACCATTGGGCCACGAGGAATAAGATTTGTTAATTGTAAAAAATGCAGATACAATTGATATGTGGAAATCAGTGTTGTTATAGAAATATCTTATCTATCTAGAAAGTAAGTTGTCTAAGTCTGAATTTCTATACACAAAACCGGAAGACAAGTAAAAAATGTCTTTAAAACATTAAAACTCAAATTATGTGGAAATCCACGAAATGCTTCTAATTGAAGTTCATAGTGATTGTTTGGTAATTGTTTGGATTACATTTTTATTCTTAAGATGTTATATGGATTTTATACAATCATGTGTATGCACATACTCCCTATTTATAAACTTGTTGGAACTGTAATATTCACAGAAACCTAGGATTGTACTATTCTCATTGATATTAAAAGTATTCATTGTTGTTAAGTTCGAGTTGTTGGTAATAGATTTTCTTATATTAGTCTCTGGTTTTATTATAAAATATATAAAAATGTATAAATGAGAAAGTACAATCTAATTAGGTTAGATGTATGTTCTCCTCCCTTATATAGTTCAATAAATTTTTGTTTTTATCTGTTGACTATAACATATTTTTAGATTATGATTTGAGTAACACCTTGTAATTCCGTTAATTTACAAGAAAATTTTCCTGATAATTACAGACAAATATATTACAGATATGCGATATCTTACAAACCAATATTGCTTGTAAATTTTGTATTGCATTTTGGACTAATTTGGGACAATATATCGGGGCAATATTATTGTAAATTTGATTAAATATCATAGATAGATATATATATCGGCTATATACACCTGGGTTCATACAATTCCCATTAAATATGTAAGAAGTTGTGTTACATTAAGCACGAGTTACTGCAAATGGAGGTTTTTCGTGTCTGAAAAAATTATAAAACATTCCCACAAGGTAACAGTGGGTGCAAAATGTAACAATAAGCAAACAAAATATAACTTATGGTCTTGTAACAGCCAGGTCAATAACAAGGCGGTTATCATGCGATATTCAAATTGTATACAGAAAAAGTGTCAACGATGACTGAATATCTAGAATTTTCTAAAGGAGGAGAATTATATAACCTAATTATATTGAACTTTCTCATTTATACACCTTAATCAACTCTATATATAAAACCAGAGACTAAAAACAAAAAAGATTAGCATTAACTCGAACTTCATCATACAATGACTTCTCTAAGTGTTTAACAGGATAGTGGAAGTTCAAGGTTTTCTAATATAGAAGCCTCTGGAGTTTATACATAAGAAAGATACATGAAATGTATATATGAGAAAATACAAACTAAATAGGTCAGAAGCATATTCTCCCACTTTAATATTCCGAAATATTCCCCTTTGAATAATATATTTGTTCAAAAATATTCTGGTATGGGCAATAAGAGTGTTCTCGAACATTCTAATTATTAATGGAATATTTTCTGTTTAGAGTTTGGATATCCTTTTTCAACCCATCCTGATAGAAATGTCAAAAAAACATTTCCTCCTTAAGTAACAAACAATTAAGCCGTTACCAGATATTTTCTTAGGTGAAGCAGTTTGGAATGATATGATTCTTCATGAAATGTCTCTAAATGTACCTGAGTTTATTTTGAAAATCATCCGTTTTAGGTAAGATTATTCTCCGAAGGCACTTTAATTCATTTTTTTTTTTTTGACTCCCCCAACCAAAATATAAATGAGACGGATAAAAGAGGTACACCTATCTAATCAGTTGTATAGTTTAAGCAACCAACTTTTTGCAAGCCAATTGTCAGAGCTAGTTAGGTTGACTGAGAGATAGTGTTTTATACCAGAGCAGTTTTAGAATATGAAGTTTGGAACTCAGTTCTTAGATAAATCGGTACCACAATGGAGACATAACAACATCGATTATGCGAAGTTAAAGCTGTATATTAAGAGGGCTACAACAGCTACATCTAGCTCAGAAGCTGATGAAGAATACCTACAAAAATGTATCAATTGTTTTTTAGAACAGTTTGATGTCGCTAATTTGTTTACCAACCTAAAAATTAAGGAAATTTCTTCCAAAATCGTTTCAATTGAGTCGTTAATTATCAATTATTCTCACCAGATCTCGAATCCACAAGTTGGTATACAACACCCAGAAAATTTAAAGAAGGCATTAAAGAACTTAAGAAACTCTACAACTAAATGCAGCAAAGAATTAAAACTATTATCGAGATACATTATTCTACAAAAGATTGCTACACGTAAGTTATTCAAGAAATTCATCAAATATTATCCAAAAGGTAAGGAAACTGCTGAGGTAATTGTGAATAAATTAAGGGGATCAAGACAATTGACAGAAGGATATGAAGGTATTTCATTTATGAAAATCGATCTCGACCCTTATCTACTAGAAATATCTCTCATTATGGATCTTTTAGATGATTTAAACGCCAAGACAATTCAAAATGTGGATTTACTTCAATCTTCTTTGGTACTTTCTAAGAGACAAAGTAGAATTCTAGAAAGTCAATCAGATCAAAATCCAAGTGGAACAAACACAACTGTTAATTCCAGAACTAATAATAATCCATCTCTAGAATACAAACAAATTAATTCTTGTCTGGAATTTGATAATTTTTTTTTAGGAAAATACAAGTCGGTTCAAAGATTTTTATTGTCTCAAGAAAATTCTGAAGAATTTAAATTTATCTTACTTTCTTCCCATTTCCAAATTATTGATGATCAAATTATTTCAACCTCAAGAGATATTTTGGATACCACCCAAACTATATCCCATGACTCACTGACAAACCAAGTAAAATCAGTGAAGTCCTTCTGTAACTTACCAAACATCACAACATTTTCCAATTTGAATGAATCAGCCAAAAATATTCCCAAGAACACCAACAGATCGTCGAGAACTGATGTCACATTAACTTTGTTAGCTCCAGAAAATAATAACACCAAGGAAAGCGTTATTAAAAAGTTGGAATCCAATGAAGCTTATAATCAATATCCTGATATTATGTTGAATGGAAGCGATATACGCCGTTGTTTACTCATGTGTCACGTGGGTGGGTTGAGAGATCACATTATCACTGATAATTTACCGTTTGAATATGTTCAGAACTTAATATTAGATGATAATTTAGAGCGTCTTCAACAACTCACGCCGTTAAATAAATTAATTATTGAATGGATTCAATCCCATAAATTAAAGGGAGTGGAACCAAAATTGAACTTTAAAAGAACGAGGTTTATGTATCACACAACCAAAGAAATTTATCTTATAACATTAGATGAAGATATTACAATAGGCCAACAGAAATTGCCACATTCTTTTTTTCAAATTAAGAAATCTCAGGATACCTTGGGATCCAGCACAAGCATTGAATCTATGGAAAATATAGACAAGAAAATTTCCAAACTATACTCTTTATTAGTTGAAAATAAAATTCAGTGTTTTCCCATTGATCCGAAACTTACTGCTTGGCGCGTATGTCTGGAGCTGGCGGATAAACATGATATCCAAAATGATTTATTTTCTTTACTTTTGAAGGATGATTATGTTATAGAAGAAGGAAATTCACTATCTGCAGATGAATTTTTCGAATTAGGCAAAGACAAATTACTAGAATTATGTTCGACTACTTTTCAAACCAAATACCAAAAAACTTTGACAATAGAAGAAACTGATAAACGCACCAAGCGTGAATCTATGAGAGTGGCTGCTCCAGAAGTTATTGAAAGTGACGTCTCTAAAAAGAATAGAAAAAAGGAAACCACTCTACCAACTGAACGCATTCGTTACTGGAATGAATTTGATGATGAAAATGCAAGTATCAATCAAAACAGAGATTCTTTTTATGTAGACGATTATGATAATCAAACTAATTCAAGAGGATCGGACAATGGTTTTGTTAACTTTGATCGTCAATTCATCAATTCAATGTTCAATACCATTCAGAAAATTAGAAATTTCTTTGGAATCACAACAAAGAATCCAAATTTTCCATCTCATAGAACTCTATATGGGTCCACCGATTCTGATGAAGATGAAGATCTTGAACAACTAGTGCAACTACAAGAACAATATATTAATGATTCGGAATCTATGTACGAATTCAAACATGATGAAATTATTTCCATAATGTATCTATCAGCATTACTCATATCATCAGCTCTTTCCGGGTTATGTTTAGCTATTATTTTGGCACTATTTAGAAATCCAGACGTTCATTTAGAGAATGAATTTAGTTTGATATTTATCCTTGTGATATCGTTGTTGTTGTCATTATTCCTAATTTGTAGTGCGTTACTCTTAACCTTTAGCAGATACAAATATGCACCTTTATGGCACTATGCGTCATGTTTTATAGTGTTTATGATTGTGACATGTACAGTTTGCTATGGTATTGTGGAAATTTTTACCTAGAACGAACTTTATTCAAGGTGGGCATGTGTATAATGACCAATGTAGAATTCAATTTATTTTACTGTGAATATCTCTTTCTAAATTCGAAAGAAAACATACCTTGTTTATATATTTTATTTACCAATCTGTATCAATCTACATATTGTTAGCTGGTATATAATAACAAATATACCAAATTAATCGAAATGTTCAAATGTTAAATGTTTTTGTCCTCTCAGTAAAATGACACCATGGACTGCATGTACATTAGATGATCTATTCTCATAGTACTCATGTGGTTTGAATTGGTCATCTTCAAAACTTGAAGCATCTTCCTCACAAATCTCCCTTGCTGTGTCAAAGTTTGGTTTCTTTAACCGATCAACATTCCCTACGTCATCTGAATCGATAACACTTCTTCTTCTGCTTCTAGTACTCTCTACTTCACTTTTGTCTTCGTTAAATAAGTGATCGTTCCCAAACCATTTAAATCGACATAACCATATCACATGAGAAACGGCAATACCTAGTTCCAATAGGGCAACTACAACATATAGGACGATACCCATAATATCCATATTTCCCAAAACAACACTAATAATAGAAAACCATGCACCCATAGAGTCAATCAAAAGAAACCAAAAATTAATACCAATGACTCTACCTTGTCTTTTTGCTAGTTCAAAATACGGTGGTAATAAACCTACGCCTAACAAAATAGTTGCTAAAATACCAAAGATCAAATTTGGCCATTCAATACCTCTATCATATAATGGTCTTAGCCATAAGATAAATCCTACTTCCATTCCAACGTCAACTAATATAATGCTTAGTATTACTGCAGTGATTTTCCAACGAGTCATCTGTACTGGAGGATAATAACAACTTTGAATAAACCCAATTGCACAGAAAAACATGAATAGATGTGGTTGGATCTGCAAAATTATATTACCTCTAGATACACAGAAGTAAATAGCAAACGGGATTCCAGAGACGACCCACAGGAACATCATAATTGGGGGAAGCCCTGTACAATCCTTGCGTTTGTAATTATGGATAATTTGTGGGATTAATTGAACGCACCAACATACCGTAGCAATGGTACCAAATGCTGTAGCAGCTTTTTCTGAAATCATTATTTTATCTGGCTAATTTTTCTTGAGAGACTTAAAATTGATATATTCTTATCTGCTACTATCAAACCTTAAGTCTGGCTCCACGTGGTATATTAGCTTCCTCTCTAGAAACTGTATACTGTAAATATTCCAGTATTATCAATCAAAAAAAGTTATTACTGGGAGTCATTGAAAAGTGTAAAACTTCTAGAGAGGGATAGCATCGTATACTCGGAGTTTATATACTTTTCAGTGGAGTCTTAAGTATTGTCTCATCTTGCCATGTGATGTCCTTAAAGTGTCTCGCGGGCGATACGATGCGATTGCCATGCGAGCGAAAAGAACTGACATGAAAATGACACACGATTTTATTGTTATACCACATTTGGAAAACAATACATTCCAGAATTTGGTGAATTCAAAATTGGAAACAAGTGTAAAATGGGGGAATGATAAATATACAATTACATAAGAGTAAATAAAATAAATAGTGGGTGAGATTGAACAAGCAACACATTAAATCACTTGTATCTTAGAATCTATCTTTATCTATTGAATGTGTTCTTGTTGCTTATTCCTGTTCTCCATGCGTCAACTTAGACACCAACATTGTCCAAGAAGAAGTAGTTACCGGATGACTTCTGTTCCTTATCCATTTGGGAATCTAACTTATTAATTCTTGGTCTAAAGGAGTTTGGATCTCTTCTAAAGGTAACGTTCAAGTTCTTCAAGAATCTGTTACAACCAGTTAACAAAGACTCTGGAGCGTTAGCGCGAGCGTTCTTAGATGGAGTACCATCAAAGACAATAACCTTATCAGCCAAGTAAGTGGCCATAATAAAATCGTGCTCAACGATGAAAGCAGTCTTCTTGTTATGTAAGATGAATCTTCTAATAACCTTAGAACAGATGATACGTTGTTCAGAATCTAAGTAAGCAGAAGGTTCATCGATTAAGTAGATATCGGCTGGGATACCTAAGGATAAAACGATAGCAACTCTTTGCAATTCACCACCGGATAGATGTTGGACTTCTTGATCAATAATTGAATCAATCTTTAATGGCTTAACGACATCAGTTTGAAATTGTGGGTTTAAAAATTGAGCTCTAATCTTCTTGAAGAATAATTGTCTAACAGTACCTGGGAACTTTGGAGCGATCTTTTGTGGCTTCATGGAAACGTTTAGCTTTGGAACAGAAGTGTTGTCATCAGCTGGAATGGCACCGGCTAATAATTTAATTAAAGTGGTCTTACCAGTACCGTTTTCACCCATCATGACTAAGATTTCAGAGTCAGAGAATTCACCAGATTCGACATTTAAAACGAAATCACCTTGAGTACGCTTCATGGCTGGGTATTCATAACCACGAGTAGCGTCATTCTTTAAATCTTCACCGGCATCAGCTAATCTAAATTGTAAAGCTTCAGTTCTGAATCTCAAGTTTTCAGATGGAATGTGACCATCTAAGAAGATGTTAATACCTTCTCTAACAGAGGATGGTAAAGTAACAACACCATAAACGGATGGAACACCGTAAATGATACAAACGAAATCTGACAGGTAATCCAAGACAGATAAATCATGTTCAACACAAATAACATATTTGGTTGGTTCTAATAAATCTCTAATAATTAAAGCAGCGTTTAAACGTTGTTTAACATCCAAATAAGAGGAAGGTTCATCGAACATGTAGACATCAGCATCTTGAACACATGATAAACCAATGGCAAATCTTTGTAATTCACCACCAGATAAGTTACCAATTTCTCTGTTTAAGACGTTTTCTAATTGCAAGATCTTGATGTAACGCTTAACATCCTCTGGAGACTTATCCATTCTTAACTTTAATAATTCACCGACCTTTTGAACTGGACCTCTAATTGCTCTTGGTAGGTTATCGACGTATTGTGGCTTAATGATAGCCTTGATATCATCTTCTAACATCTTTGTAAAATAGTTTTGTAATTCAGAACCACGGAAGTATCTAATAATTTCTTGCCATTCTGGTGGATCGTCATAACGACCTAAGTTTGGCTTTTGCTTACCAGCTAAGATCTTCAAAGCGGTAGACTTACCAATACCGTTAGTACCGACTAAACCTAGAACTTGACCAGGTCTTGGGGTTGGCAATCTGTGTAATTTGAAAGAGTTGGCAGAATAACGATGAGTAGTGTGAGATTCCAAATTGGTTGGTAAATTGATAATTTGGATAGCATCGAATGGACATTTCTTAACACAAATACCACAACCGATACAAAGAATTTCAGAGATAAAAGCAATCTTGGAAGTTGGAGTCACTTCGATACATAGCTTACCGGTTTTGACGACTGGACATGAACGTTTACATTCTTGACGGCACTTCTTTGGCTTACACTTGTCCTCAGAGACAATGGCGATACGGGCGTTCTTGTCACTCATGGTAGATGTTCGATTGTTTATTAGGATTTTTCTAAGAGGTAACAAGAATTATGTATGTGCTTTACTAGTTATTTACTAGTAAAATAAAGAGAAAATAGAGTGAAAAATTGTGCATCGCCCAGGCAAAGACGATGAAAATTTTTTACTGAGAGAGCGAGAGTCCCACGCAGTTTGTATACAAAAAAAAACATTGCTTGGAAAAACCCTAAACAGTTTGGGCGGGTAAATAAGGTACCGGCCAATCGAATTTGAAAATCTTAGTAAGTATGGCAAAAGTATGTGGCAGTGATATGAAAATAGAAAACAAAATCGTATTATGATAAGTTAAGCAGTTTTGGGGCCATTTCGTTGGTATTAAATCACCGAATAAATAATGTAGACATGTGAATAAATCCAAGATGATGTTCCATAATGTTTCGAACTTCCTACTTCAGAGTATTTTCAATTGAGAAAATATGGTGGGAGAGAGTGACAGACGCTTTTCTGGATTGTTTCCAATACGTTTCTGTATTCCAAATTGATGCGGATTTCGGGAATCCCATTAGTAAAATTACCACATGATGACGCACACAGTAACAAAAAATAGGGAATAATCTGTTTCAATTTATGAACTGCTAAGATTTTCTATGTGGGGTAATTTGTCCATCTATTGTGACTCCAATTTGGGTAAAATTCACTTAAGTGTTACCCGGCATAAAACAGGCTTTGACGATTATGGAAAACTAAATGAGAAACAGTACAGTAAATTGTTTGCGTTCTGATTTAAACACATTCGATAAGGATCAATACTAAACAAGTCTAAAAACATGGCATCCCTTCCAAAGAGAATCATTAAAGAAACTGAAAGATTAGTCTCTGACCCTGTCCCAGGTATTACTGCGCTACCCCATGATGATAATTTACGTTATTTTAAAGTTACCATCGAGGGTCCTGCTGGTTCCCCATACGAAAATGGTATTTTTCAATTAGAACTATTTTTACCAGATGATTACCCAATGGAGGCTCCAAAGGTACGTTTCTTGACAAAGATATACCATCCAAATATCGATAGATTAGGTCGTATATGTCTAGATATCCTAAAAACAAATTGGTCACCTGCTTTGCAAATCAGAACTGTCTTATTATCAGTACAAGCACTATTAGCTTCTCCAAATCCAAATGATCCTTTAGCTAACGATGTTGCCGAAGATTGGATTAAGGATGAAGAAGGGGCCAAGGCCAAGGCCAAAGAATGGACTAAGCTTTATGCTAAGGCCGAATAGATTGTATATATCGCTCGTCATCTATATATATATATATATCAAAACATACATAATCATCACGAAAAATTAAGCTCACTTATACAGGTATATTGCTTGTTGTATTTCTTAATGGCACAATATAGAGATTCAAGAAATTATTGTTGTTTATCTATTCTCGAGCTTTATGCAGGAAATTATTTTTGTATGCTATCAAGAGAATGTTAATCAATCTTAATATGGGACTTGGAGTTATATATAATATGTTAATTTATACGTCGACATTTTCGAATCTAACTAAAGATCCAAGTTGTAATTCACATACTGAGTATGGGTATCCAAGTTTCCAAACATTTTTTGGGGAACCGTGTTGGAATCTAGTGTTTTCTTATCTGTTAGGATTAATGCCGTTATTGTAGGAGAAATGATTTTGCCCATTATTTGTCGTTGTATATCACGTGGACTTCGGAATATAGGTATTCGCATAACATTATTCCGCATTGATCAAAAACGTGTCACATTTTTGTTAAACAATTGAGAGTCATGAATTAACTCTAAGAGCTACAATACTTACTGTATTTTTCACTAAGATGCAATGAACTTTGACAAAAAAAAAAGGTGAAGGATAATCGAGATTATCATCGATATTTTTTTGCTGCAATTAAAAATTTTTATCACTTATGTAACCTTCTTAAAACTGTAAAAATTCAAAAATTATAATCTTTAATAACTATTAGAACAAGAGCAATAACTTTTGGTAAATCCAGCAACGAATTTCTGACATTACACTATCCATCGTGTCTGCCGGTTGCTGCCAAGCAGGTGGACGTCAAAAACTGTTCCGCGGAAGTAAATCATCCCTGCACAGCGATGAAATCTCGCGATAGAATTTTATTACCGGCCATGGGAAAACTAAATGCGTGCATAATGCGTTTCCTTAAAAGAAAATTATTTGCGATCGTTAAAGAAATGTTACATCGATTTAAATTTCATATAACTACCACAACTTTTAAAGCTCTATACCTTGCTACTAACTTACTGATTTGCTGCCATATTTAAAGTGGAACAAGACATGTCTGGAAATCGAAAAGAGGGGTCCCAGTTTGAAAATGACGCTGATAAAGTGCTGTCTCCATTCGACGACTCATACAAATTCGAATCAACTGATCTAGGTGATATCAAAGAATCCTCTGGCGATATACCGTTAAATGGTAGATCTGATTCTGATAATCATTCATTTGTAAACACTCCCATGATGGGAAGAGCTGCAAATTTTGATCTTCCCGAATCAACGGTTAATCTCAACGAAGAAGATAATGATACAAATGATCTATCAACTGGGCATGCCAAAACACGTATGCAAAGACTTCGTTTAGGTACAAAACGTGTGAATCGTTCAAAGACCCTGAAATGGGCACAGGAAAACATTCCAAACCCATTCGATGAGTTTCAAAAAGACAGTGAGCAAGAAGCCGCTGCTAAACGTGATAGACCAGATGAATTACGTTTCGTGTATTATAATCTTCCACTACCGAGTGAAATGCTAGATGAAGATAAGATGCCTATTGCTCAGTATCCTAGAAACAAAATTAGGACTACGAAATATACCCCATTAACTTTCTTTCCAAAGAATATTTATCTTCAATTCAACAATTTTGCAAACGTTTATTTCTTGATCCTATTAATTTTGGGTGCTTTTCAAATTTTTGGTGTTCCAAATCCAGGTTTGGCTGCTGTGCCACTGATTGTCATTGTCATCTTAACAGCCATGAAGGATGGTTTTGAGGATTCAAGACGTACAATTTTGGATATGGAAGTTAATAATACAAAGACACATATTCTTGCCGGTGTTGAAAATGCAAATGTTCCCGTAGATCATGTATCATACTGGAGAAAATTTAAAAAGGCAAATACTAGATTGGTTATGAGATTTTTCCAATATATAAATGAACATTTTACTGCTACAGGTAAAGAAACAAGAAAATTAAGAAAGAAGCAAGAGATGAGACTTAAAAAGGCTGGGAAGAAAATGCCTAGATCATCATTAGATTCATATCGTATGTCCGGGGATATGGTTCGTCCCTCTATGGATTTGCGCCCATCCTTAGATTATGATGGTGAAATCATTGACAACGCCATGGTAAATGGCTCCACGGTTATTGACAGCACATTGCCAGTGAGAGGTGATTGCAAATTTAGAAAGAATTACTGGAAGAATGTAACTGTTGGTGACATCGTGCGTGTTCATAATAATGATGAGATTCCAGCTGATATGATCTTACTATCTACATCTGATATTGATGGTAGTTGTTATATCGAAACTAAGAATTTAGATGGTGAAACCAATTTGAAAGTTCGTCAATCGCTAAAATGCACAACTCCTGTCAGAACATCTGCTGATATAGCTAGATCCAAACTTTGGATTGAGAGTGAAGGTCCACATGCTAATTTGTATTCATATCAAGGAAATATGAAATGGACTGACCTTGAAACCAATGAAGTAATGAATGAACCTGTTACAATCAATAACTTACTGCTTCGTGGCTGCACTTTAAGAAACACTAAGTGGGCTATGGGTCTTGTTGTCTTTACTGGTGACGATACCAAGATTATGTTAAATTCTGGTATTACACCAACCAAGAAATCAAGAATATCGAGAGAATTAAACTTTTCTGTTTTGGTTAATTTCGTTTTCCTGTTCATTTTATGTTTTATTGCAGGTATTGTCAATGGTGTCTATTACGCTAGACATCCTTCTTCAAGAGATTACTTCGAATTTGGTACTATTGCCGGTAATCCTGCAACCAATGGTTTTGTTTCCTTTTGGGTCGCTCTGATTCTTTATCAATCCTTAGTTCCTATTTCACTGTATATTTCCATCGAAATTATCAAAACCGCGCAAGCTATTTTTATCTATTTGGATGTGCTGTTATACAATGAAAAATTGGACTATCCTTGTACTCCTAAATCATGGAATATCTCTGATGATTTAGGACAAATTGAATATGTCTTTTCTGATAAAACGGGTACCTTAACCCAAAATGTTATGGAATTCAAAAAGTGTACCATAAACGGTGTATCTTATGGTCGTGCCTATACGGAGGCCTTGGCTGGTTTAAGAAAAAGACAAGGTGTAGATGTTGAAGAAGAATCTCGTCGTGAAAAGAAAGAGATTTCTTCGGATAAAGAAATAATGATTAACGAATTACAAAGCATTTCAACAAACTCACAATTTTATCCAGATGAGTTAACCTTTATTTCCAAACAATTTGCTTACGATATGCAAGGCTCTAGTGGTGATAAACAGAAGAAGTGTTGTGAACATTTCATGCTAGCTCTAGCCTTGTGTCATTCTGTCTTGACTGAAAGGAATGAACAAGACCCAGCAAAAATCGAATTAAAAGCCCAATCTCCAGATGAGGCTGCATTGGTTACAACGGCTAGGGATGTTGGTTATAGTTTGATTGGATCAACCAAGACAGGTTTGATTATCGAAGTTCAGGGTGTGCAAAAGGAATTTGAAATTTTGAATATCTTGGAATTTAATTCCTCAAGAAAGAGAATGAGTTGTATTGTCAAGATTCCTGGTAATGATGTCAATAGTGAACCAACTGCTTTGTTAATCTGTAAGGGTGCGGATTCGATTATTTATTCAAGATTGGACCCAAGAAATAACAATGAAACTTTATTGGAAAAAACTGCATTGCATTTGGAACAGTACGCTACCGAGGGTCTAAGAACATTATGTGTTGCTCAGAAAGAGATTTCATGGACTGAATATCAAAATTGGAAGCAGAAATACAATGTTGCAGCAGCATCCTTGGTCGATAGAGAAGAGGAACTGGACGATGTGGCTGACTTAATTGAACGTGACCTAGTGTTACTTGGTGGTACTGCCATTGAAGATCGTCTACAAGATGGTGTTCCAGATTCTATTGCATTATTAGCCGAAGCAGGTATCAAATTATGGGTTTTAACAGGTGATAAAGTTGAAACAGCTATCAACATTGGCTTCTCCTGTAATGTCTTAAACACAGATATGGAACTTCTCGTAGTTAAGAGTGGGGGTGAAGATGTTAAAGATATGGGCAATTCGCCGCATGATGTTGTATCTTCATTACTCTCAAAATATTTGCAAGAAAAATTTAGTATGACTGGTTCCGAAGAAGAATTAGAGGAGGCCAAGAAGGATCATGAACTACCAAAGGGTGAATTTGCTGTTGTTATTGATGGTGACGCATTAAAACTAGCATTGTCTACTGAAGATATGAGACGAAAATTCTTATTACTCTGTAAGAACTGTAAGGCGGTATTATGTTGTAGAGTCTCACCTTCCCAAAAGGCAGATGTCGTTAAATTGGTCAAAAATTCTCTAGATGTTATGACGCTTGCTATCGGTGATGGTTCCAATGATGTTGCTATGATTCAATCAGCTGATGTTGGTGTTGGTATTGCTGGTGAAGAAGGTCGGCAAGCTGTAATGTGTTCTGATTTTGCCATAGGTCAATTTAGGTACTTGACGAGATTATTACTAGTGCATGGTAGATGGTGTTACAAGAGATTAGCTGAAATGATTCCCCAATTTTTTTACAAGAATGTTATTTTCACTATGGCACTTTTCTGGTATGGTGTCCACAATGACTATGATGGTTCTTACTTGTTCGAATTTACCTATCTAACATTCTACAATTTAGCATTTACCTCGGTACCTGTTATCCTATTGGGTATTCTTGATCAAGATGTATCTGCAAAGGTTTCTATGGTTGTTCCTCAACTATACCGATCTGGTATACTGCGTTTAGACTGGAACCAGGTCAAATTCGTATGGTACATGTTTGACGGTATTTATCAATCAGTTATTTGTTATTTCTTCCCATATCTGATATACCGTTGGAATATGATTGTGACTAAGAACGGCCTAGGTTTAGATCATCGTTTCTACGTTGGTGTTCCGGTTACTGGTATTGCAGTTGTTGCTTGCAATTTTTACATTCTTCTACAACAAAAGAGATGGGATTGGTTTACACTGTTTTTTATCTTCCTTTCAGTGATTGTCTACTTTGCCTGGACAGGTATTTGGTCTAGTTCTCTGAACAGTTTAGAGTTTTACAAAGCTGCGTATAGGGTCTATGGTGCGCCATCCTTCTGGGCGGTATTATTTGTTGGTGTATTTTTCTGCCTGCTACCGAGATTTACGTATGATGCCGTATTAAAATTGGTGTGGCCCACTGATACCGATATCATCAAAGAGATGGTTAAGAACGGTGTGTTTGACCAATATCCAGAGAATTACGATCCGACAGATCCGGCTCAAAACAAGGTCAAAACTAGCTACTTGCTCTCTGGTAGGAATGACCGATCCATGGCTTACGGTGACGAAATTGATGAGGAAGGGCATGTGATAATCGGATCTAGCAGTGCTTCCAGGGACTCAGTTATTGTGGAGGAATTTGCGATGGATACTATGGGTAATAAGGGTAAAAATGAGAAGGAGCAACTTAGATGGAGCAACATTCCTCGAAGTGACGCTATGCCGATTCGCAATTCGTCCAATTATCCAAGAAACACTACATCCCTAGAGCGTACGCGTGAGAGTATGATTGATGCTAACCAGTTAGACAATAGGTTCTCAGTAGAGAGGGCAAGGGCATCGTTAGATTTACCGGGGTTAACACACGCAGAAATGTTATTGGCTAAGAAGGCAAACAAATAAACTTTCAAATTATAAAATCTTCTTAAGTCCACTAAATAGTTACATAAGCATTTATAGTTATTTTAATGATAGACTGAATTTTAAAGGGGGATCGTGTTGACGTAGTTGAACAATGATATTATCAAATCTAGCAATGGAATAGAAGATAAAGACGTTTTTCCTGATGGCATCAATTCCAGGGGGCAAAGATTGTACTAGAGTTTTTAGAACAGATATATGACTATTGCCTAATTCGGAGGGTACGAAAGGTACGTACACTTACGCGAGTTATTAGTAAATTGTTTATTTTTTTGAAACCGGCTTTTCTTGTTTTTGCCAGCTTGTAATCTGATTGTCTTGGTGTTCTCATCCATGCAAGCGAAAAACTAGGGAGACCGAAGCAAAATTACAAGATATTTACGTAATGTTTAATATGTAAACGTGCGTGATGTCATAGTGGAAATGTTGTCAAGTATTTTGTAGGTTATGTATATCCTTCATTATGTAACCATTAATTTTTTTTATCCAAAAAATAGAGTAAAGATTGGATAAGAATTAAGTGGAAGACTCTTAGGACAATCGTGACTGAAATTTTTGCGTGGGCCGTATTCCTTGACAAGCTTTTTATGTCCGGTGAAGATTCGCTCTGTACGGTATTTTGTTGCAGATGCTGCAGGAGATCTAGAATGATGGACCGTTCCGTATTTGGTCTCGTTTTGCGTACGGTTCCTTGTTTTTATCGAAGCTTGCGGAAGGACAAGACAGAACTGTGCAAAACCAAGTTAGACGGAGCCTAAAGAATTTCTCAAAAAGTTGCAGCCTTTAAAAAATGCCTGGAGTAAAAGACATGCACAACTTTCTACAGTAAATTAAATGGACCCAGATTTGTACGGCCACCCCTAGATCAATTTAATTTGTTAGTGGAATCGTTGTATGAAGATCTCACAAGAGCACGGAGTCACAAATGGCTCTGTTTCTTGTATTGCTGACTTAGTCGCAGTAGTGCCGAACCCCATTTCAACGCTCCAGAATCACAAATTTTTCATGTGCCCGTTAATATGCCTCCGGATTTGTTGCGGTTAAAATTATTTCTTCATCTTCTACGGGGTGGCCTGTGCAATTGGAATGCTTCGGGACTCGTTACGCTCGAGCAATCCTAAAATTAAGCTATTGAAAGCCTATATTGTCTAATATTATTTTAAAAGAAATTTAATCAAGCCAGGTAGACATCCCACTTCACATTCAGACTTTAAATTGATTGTCCCTGTTGCACTTTTCTCATTATTTATATTTATTAGAGGCCATTCTTTTAAGGATTACAAAATTTTCCACAACATTAAACCATAATTAATCTTTCAATTCGAGAACACCTTTTACTCGTAAAGTGAAGTTTACTGGTAAGAACCTAACTGCTCACCCCCACCCCCGAAAAAGAACTTATTTTCTTTTCATAGCTTCTTTAATTTGTAGAGAAGCTATCTTCGTGTGAAATTTACAAGCAATCAAATAGAAGAAACTTTTCTTCCTTTAAACAACTAAGAAGAACAACAAAAGGATAGAAAAGAATATAACTGCATCAACTAACGTTCAAACCATGTCGGATTTCGGAAATAATTTATCCGCAGGGGATGAACTTACAAATGTATGGAATACTCAGGTTCTCCCCAATGAACAACTTAATGCCCTAAACACTTTTGAATCCTCAAACGACTTTCACAAATTAATCAGTCAATTGGATTCTGACCCAATACTTCAAAATTCTTTGTACCTTCCGCTGACTCCGGAAAATTCAACAAAGAATAGTAGTACTACAAATTCAAACTCAAGTACTTATAGTGCCTCAGCGATGGAAAATACAACAGCTAATTCCAACTCTAATAATACAGCTGCTTTCATTCAACCCTCGAATAAAGAAGATGACGGTTCAAAGAATTTGAAGAAAAATGTAAATACCTCAAAGGAAAAACCGAAGGATATGGTGTTTGTCAACTATACAATCCAGGATAAAAAACGTACCGTTAGTAATGACTCAGAAGATCAACTGTCTACTCGCACCAATTCTGGTACGACCAACTTGAATAATGGTTCCATTAGTACAACTAATAATATAAACCTGAGAAGAAGAAATCCAACACTGAATTTGAATCTCCACTCTCCAGAAATATCTAATGCATCATCATCATCATCATCATCATCATCATCATCAAAACAAAAGAGTAAAGTAAAATCTCCAAAGTCAGCCAAGTTAATTAGGGCTGAAAAGGATAACATTATTCAACAATCTCCTTTGATTGATAATCCAATCTCTCAAGCTATGGCCAAATTTAACAAATTCCAGGTTTCTTCTGCATCTAGTGATAAAACAGCACATTCTCCTGAACATAATTTTTTAGCAGTACAAAAGACCCCATACCAAAACTCAGATTTCTCTCATTCCAGTCAAACTTCACCAAAACACGAAATCCATGAATTCCATCAAAATAATTTAAGTACACAAATCATGGAAACGATGTCCCAATCAACACTTAAAGCACAGAAGAGGACTGGTACCGGTATTAATATCAGCAATGACTCTGCATCAATGACAACTAGGAAAGATAATGATGCCTCCAAGGAATTTAGCAAGATATTGTTAAAGGATAGAAAGCAGAAAATTTTGAAATCACGTGCTTTGTCAGACATTGCAAGCCCTGTAACTTCCTCATCATTATCTGCTCTCAAAGCCCAAAATACAGTTTATCGTTATAAATCACCCGTTAGAACTAAGTCCTTCAATTCTTTGACAAATACAATACCTATGTTAAAAGGAAACGCCTCTCCTGGGAGAAGAGTTTCACAAAAATGTTCAAGAAGAACCTCTAATGAAAATAAAAGAGCATCAGTTACTAAGACTCTGACAAGCCCTATGTTAACTTCACCAACTGTAAAAATTCATCAACAAAATTTAGATGACGATAAAAATATGTTAGATCAATATAAGGGTTTTTTTGATCATCCAACTCTACAAACAAGAGCTATTGATTTCGACATGGACAACAAAAGTTGTAATGCTAACAATGTACAATCGCTTGATGCAACTGCCATGTTGGCAAACAGTATTGACTCTCATACTAACATTAACCCATCATTGGCTAATATGGAAATCGATCTGAACATGGAAATGGATATCGACCCTTTAGGCTTTGTTCCCGAATTTCCTCAATTAGATAATCCACCTAATGCCTTCGCTGTTAACCATGAACTGACATCGAAGAAAGAGATGGTTAGACCATCACTAAACAGACAATACTTTAGTGAATCAAACATAGCCTTTAAAAATATAGATAGAAAGGATCGAACTGAAAATACCGAACCATATGGACTTTCACAAGCATTTGCAGGTCACACAAGCGCCAGCAACACACATTCAGAATTTCTTTTTGAAAACACACATCCTCTTCATAACGGAGGTATTACAGATAATAACATACTAGGTTCGTTGGATGATTTAATCTCATTGACAAGTCCAAGTACTTCCAATGAAATCACCTCTTGAGCGATTACAAAATTATTTATGTAATATTTTTAAACAATGTTGTTCAACGTATCTATTTAATTTATTTTTGTTTACTTTTAAGATATTCTATTAATGAGGTAGTATCTCCACTCGGATGATCTATTTGCCATGAAATGGCATCGTTGTTTAATTCAGTTAGCCAGTAAGTTACCTTGCGACCCTTACCGAACAAATTTATCATTCCATATCCATCTATTAATGGTTTAACCTCATTAAATTTATCCAAGTCATTTCTCACCACGTACGAATGAAACGTTTCATATCCTTCGGAGACAGCAGGCCAGTCTTCGTAATTCTTTACATGCAAAAACAATGAAGAAAAATGAAGCAATAGCCAATAATTAGAAAACGGCTTTAGAAACCAATAGATTTCAGACTTCATATCCATTCCCGAGTGGAACTGATTAATTCCATTGGAATATTCAGATGTCTTCTCGATAACCGACTTTATCGTTGTTGTGTTTTTTTTAGAAATTCTTAATTTCTTAAGACAAATATACTCTATTTTAGTTAGCTGATCATGAGATTGGCCCTGCCTAAACGGATATATAATTACTGTTAAAAGAAATAAACATTGAAAGTTTGTTTTTTCCTTAAAGATAAGTTTCAATTTCGGATTCATATTCAGGAATAAACTATAATTCAACAACAAGTTTTTAAGATGTACCTCAAATTCGGATGAAATCGTACCTTCATAGTCCTCTCTGGAGTAAAATATCACCTCGAATAGCTTAGTCTCAAATATTAATCTTAATCCTACCTTTACAGCTTGTTCATAGCCTAGAATTTTACAAACTTCATCCCCTACCCTTTCCTTTGCCGTTTCCATTTTAAACTTTTTCAAGATGGAGTCATCCTGCATGCAGTCCAACGTTGGAACATCAATTTTAAAATCGAATCTGGTTGCAAACCGTATCAACCGTAAAATCCGTAAAGGGTCTTCTAAGAGGGTTTTCTTTGGATTAATTGGGCACCTAAGCAAACCCGCATACAGATCTTTTAGGCCTAGACCCGTAAAGTCCTCTACTTTATCTTGTGTGACATTATAAAACAGTGCATTAATTGTTGCGTCCCGAAGCGATGCATCTTCAGCAGGAGTTCCGATGCGCTCTTCATTCCTGGAACGTAAAGTAGTTATATCAATACTCACATTATTAAGAACAAAGGTAGAACTTCCAATTTTTTTACCTTTTTCTAAGTTAGGTATGATGGAATGACTTTGCAAAATATGATTAACACCAGCCTCTTGTTCCATAATATAACTATTTAATTCGTAAACAAACTGCTCTCCAGATAAGGAATTGATTGCTAGATCTATATCGTTGGGGATCTGGTCACGTAATTTATCACGAATCCATCCTCCAGCTACTCTTACTACAAGGGGTTCATCATCATGTGTTAGATTATAAAATGATGTAAATCTATTCAATAATTTGAAAATGTACTTCTCTTCAGAGGTAAGCGTAATTTTTGGGGTTCGGTCTGTGATTTTATTATTATGTTTCATATGTTCCGTGTACAATGGTGCAGACATTTTAGGTATAATTCACGATGACTAAATTCGCTTTTTCAATTCAATATCACTAAAATTAAACACCTTTTATCTTTAACAAAAACATCAGTGAGGTATTCGAAAATATGTTGTTGGTGGAATTCACACTTTAGATTGACTTGGATAGTTAAGTATGTTTATCCTCCACCCCTGGATTTTTAGTATGTATTATTTATTAAAGTCTAAAATTTTATTTCGGGCTTGCGAGTCATGCGTAAATAACGATACGAATTATAGCATACTTTAATTTACATATAATATAATGCTTTCTTAAATACGGGAAAAATTAATCGTCCAGGTTGCTGATAATCTTCATAACGTTCTGTAACGCGTTGCGTTTCACATTATTATCGTAAATTAGCACGCCTTCACCAGTACCTAGTTTATCATTATTCAGACCATCGCCGAATATGAGTCTGACAAAATCACTCTGCAACCCTAGTGGGAGATTGATGATATCACCATCTATGCCACTGGATGCTAATTCACGTTCTTTCACTAATCTAGTGGTATGTTCAAATTGATCAGCCGCCACTTGTGCATTGTCAACAATACTTTTTGGAATTCCACACATTGTAGCAACATGCATACCAAATGAGCCCTCACTTTGACCGGCGACCAGCTTGTATAAAAATGTAACTTTTCTACTCCGATCGTCGACTAGAATACTCATTTTCATTGGCCTAACCTGAGGATGTTCTTTGAAACTTAATCCCAAGTTACCATAATGCGTTGCGAAGAAACCTAAACTTTGGATATGGGTGGCCACATGATGTAAGACTGCCTCGGCAATAGCAAAACCATCACTTGAAGACCCACCTCTACCTAATTCGTCCACAACCAGCAATGATCTTCTAGTAGCTACGTCTAATATTTTCTTGGTTTCTGACAGTTCAACAAAGAACGTCGATTTACCTTGCATAATATTGTCATTAGCTCCTAAACGGGTCATAATTCTATCAATCGGTGTTAATAACGCTGATTCTGAAGGGACATGACAACCCATTTGAGCCATTATGACAGCAATACAGGTCATTCTTAGAACAGTCGACTTACCAGCGGCATTGGCACCTGTTAATAAACCTAACTGGGGCAGTTCTTTACCAAGTTCGACATCATTTGGAATGAAATCCTTGGTAATAGTTGCTCCTAGGTTGAAACACGGATGTCTTAACTGCTTGAACTTCACAAACCCATTTAATTTTTCACCAGTATTGGCATCAATATCGTCAATAAATTCTGGTCTACAAGATGGAAAACCGAGTGATTCGGAGGTTTTAGCTAAAGCCAATATACAATCAATGTTAGAAATTGCTTGAATTGTTGGCATCCAGCTAGTGTTAAATTGAGAATCAAATTTCTTACAGAAGTTTGTTTTCAAATTCTCCTCTAGGACTTTATGAGTTTCACGAGCCTCGGCCATAGACCTGGCCAATATTCTAACTTCATCAGAATAATATCTCTTGACTGACTTATTTGCAGCCATTTGAACCCAGTTTGATGGAACTAAATTTGTGACCTTAACTGGCAACTCAATTGTATATATTTCTTTACCGGAATCTTTAAAATTAATATTAGGGCACTTGAATTGTTTCTTATAACCAATCAGGAGTTCATTTAACTCACCTTCTAATGCACTAATCTCATCTAACGATTCATCAAATTGAGGTTCAACGCCTCTATTTGGTATAATAATATTTTCGGTTGCAGCTTTTCTACGATCAAAGGCATTGCCCCAATTTTCAACATCCTCAAAAAGTGTTTCTGGGATTTGCTTAATAAATGAATCCAAAACACCCTTCAGTTCAAATCCATATTCTGAGATGTTTTTCAATAGTCTAGTAATATCCTCGAAACCTTGGATTACTCTATCGAAATCCCTAACTTTGATATTGCATGTGTGGACTCTTGATAACATTCTTTCTAAATCCGGAAGATTAGAAAATATAGACTCTATTTCTTTTCTTAATTCAGAATTGGACATCAATGAATCGACGCTATCAAGTCTATTTTCTATATCCCTTTTTTGTAATAGCGGATGCATCAACCATTTTTTCATCATTCTTTTACCCATTGGGGTGATTGCCCTGTTGAAAAGCTTAAACAACGTACCCTTATCAGATCCGTCAAATGAGTTGCTAAATATTTCAAGATTTTGCAAAGTTACACCATCCAATATCAAAGAGTTTTGTTCTTTAACAGGATCATATTCTTGAATATTGCCCATTGATAGTAAATTTTGATCTAACTTTAACCAGTGTAAGTAATATAACAAACCACCAAACGCACTAAACCCAATTTTTTTTTTTTCTGCATAATATTTCTTCAGAATCTTAGGCCATTTCGACATATCTCCAAAATAAGTGGACTCGTCAGAGGTTAGAATGTCGTAAGTCTTTTCATAATCATAAAATTCCTTTTCAGCTCTAATCTCGTTAAATAATGCCTTAGGTGCGGCGTTAAATTTGACGATTTTATTAGCTAGACTACTTAGATTATTCTTTTCCATGATAATTTCCTTTGGTTTAATTTGAGACATGATAGTATCCAGTTTGGTACATTCGTTATCGTCCTCAAACTCAAGTAATTGTAACTCACCAGTGGCTGTGTCAATAAATGATACTCCAAATAGCTTTTCTGGGTATGCAGCTTCGTTATTATTCGAGAAGTCTTCATTCATATAATAATTACCAGGCTCCTCTCTAATAGCAAGACAATAAGTAGCCAAATCAGATTGAATCATATCACCGTTTGTTAGAGTTCCGGAAGTTAAAACGCATTCTAATTCTCTTTTGACAATACCTTTCGCACCGTCTCTCATCTCCTTTGCTAACATTGATTCTTTTTGATCAACTTTTGCAACTTTGTAGCCGTACTCTATAAACTGGGAAGCCCAGTACTCGAATGACATTTCGGGAATACCCGCTAATTGCATATTTGCACGTCCATTACCTGCTAACTTCCAATCGAATAAAGAATTGGCTAAAAGAGCATCTTTCTCATACAGTTCAAAGAATTTACCTTTCTTGAAAAACACAATACAATCCCACATTTTAGATTTAATTTCCCAGTATTGTTTTTCAAAAGGTGTAAACTTAGCCCAAGCAGATGAGGGAATGTATAAGGTTCTGGAATCATATTCTGGATCATTAGGGGACCGACCGTCCGCATCGGTTTCATTAACAAGCCATTGGTATCTTTCTTCATTTTTATTTGTAAAATTACTATGTTTAGATTGTGCTACTACCGGTTTTTGTAAATGATTCTTAATAGCTGACTTCTTGATAACCGGCTTCCTGATAGCTGAAGGAGGTGTCGATTTCTTTATCTGTGCGGGTCTATCTGTAAGGGCAAGTATTTCACTGTCGTCGTCACTTTCATCATCAAAAACTTCGTTCTTTTGAACAAACTCTTCATCATCTTCTTCAACCAATTCTTTCTTGGTCGGGACGTACTCGTCACTATCATCATCTTCAGTAAACAATTTCGTTCTTTGTCTCTTCTTCATAAATGTGCCGTTTTCTTCATTGTCACTATCTTCATCACTTTCAGCATAATTCACACTTCTCTTACCTCGTCTAGCAGATGTCGCTATACTTAAGGGTTTATCTTCAAAGGAAGAATCTGCGAGACTTGGCATATCCTCTTCTTCATCGTTTTTATTTTTTTTCTTATTGGCAAGGGTGTTTGTTAAAGACTCCTCTTCATCAGATGAAAGATTTTCTTTATCACCCTTCTTTTCTCCCATTGAAATTGAAGGTATCAATGTTTCAGATTCGCTGTCATCCAAACCAATTACAATAGATGTAACTTTTTGGTCTTCTGTCTTTTCTGATTGAGTTGATTTTGTTGACGGTGTGATAGAATCTGTAGTGGCAGTTTTTAAAGATGAAGAAAATTGGGATGATTCACCAATTTTCTTAGTTGGAGTCAAGGATGTTTGTTTAGAGAAAAACGATAACAAATTTGACTGTTTCATCTTCTTTTGAGAAGATGTGTTCCCAGTTTTTTGATTTAAAATTCTAGATGAGTTTGGTGTCGAGGGAGTCATAGTTTTTGGAGAAGTTTTGGAAATATGTTGCTATGTTTATCAAGGATAGTATTTCCTCTTAAAGATTTGTATTTGTGGATTGGTTGGTTTAGTATATATGTTTCTTGGGTTAATATGATACAGATCTAATTTACAAACAGGGATGAAGAAAGCATAATCATCGATCGATACACGAAAATAATTCCAAATCATAAATGAAAATTCAACGCGTAACGCGTTTGCACGCTGAAATAAAAAGAATAGAATAATATAGCTGAAGACGTGGATAAAAATATCGCTACCAGAAATATGTCATCAATATACGAGGACATTCTGTCCTTCCAAAATTTACTATGATATATTTAACTTTTTATGAACTATAATTCAAACAATTAAGTTCTCATACAAAGGATCTAGTATTACATCTACGTAATACAACTCTAATTTTTTTCAGAAATCTATATATAGCAATGTTCAGACTATACTCCACACATACATCGTCACGTAATTAATCATTGTTGAATTGTGTGTTGGAAGTAATCAGCATCTTCTTCTAATGATTCCTTGATGATATCTAAACCACCTTGAAACTCACCGTTGATATATAATTGAGGGAATGTAGGCCAGTCAGAAAACTTCTTCATGTTCTGTCTAACAGAGTCATCCTTCAAGATATCGAAGAAGCCAAATCTGACTTGATGTTCCCTAAGGATACCAACTAATTGTCTTGAGAAACCACATTTTGGTTCAGAAGGACTACCCTTCATAAACAGCATAACTGGCGCTGCACTGACCAATTTAGTTAATCTAGCATTTATTTCTTCTTCTGTTTCTTCTTCATCTTCGTCTTCGTCTTCTTCCGCTCCGTTGCCTTGAATTTGACCATTGGCATTTTGATTATTTATTAGTTTTTGACATTCATCTAAAGTATTAATGAATTCTCTTGGATCTGCACCAGACAGCTCCTTTAAGATAGTACCCTTTTGGATTAAAGCAATGTGAGGAACAGCTGAAACGTCAAACAGTTCAGCAATTTCTGAGCAGTCATCAGAATCGATTGACATAAAGACGACATCCCTATTTGATGGTTCTTCACTAACAGCTTTAACAACTTCATTCATTTGCTTACATGGTTCAGCCCACTTTGTGTGAAAGTACAAAGCAAGTAATTTATCACCAGCTTCAGTGGTTGTTAGGGATGTGAATTGGTCTTGGTTTGTGATTTCAATTACAGCCATATTTCTACTAGTTCTATGTATATGAATAATTTGATGCAATTGATTTCTAGTCCTGTGTTATCAATTAATAAGTTGTTTTTTTATGGTAATGGTATAATATTCTCATCGAAGCTTTAATGATTAGTAATTCTAAACTTTTGCACTGCATCACCTGCAATGGAATGAGTCCATACTCAAAAAAAGAGATGTCACCCGAAGAAATTTAGGCCAATCAAAATTAAGTCTGTTACTAATGTACTCAGCCGGTAGACAAAAAGAAAAGGTCGTACCCGGATTCGAACCGGGGTTGGTCGGATCAAAACCGACAGTGATAACCACTACACTATACAACCGACAATTGTTAAAATTTGTTGTAAATAGTTTTCGGATTGTTGACTTAAGAGTCAGACCACTATAGCCGACCTAGAACATCAAGATTAAACCGGATCATATGTTAACCATGAGACCGGTAAAAGGTGATAATTTGTAATTAGAATAGCTATAAAAGGATGTATTTCAGAACACTTTGAAATATGTTTTTCTCGTTTATAATCAGAAAAAGGATAGGCAACTTAGGTTACACAAGTTTACAAAGAAAGATACTCTGGAGAAGATATATCTAGTTTTGGACAAAGACACACAGAAACGTATTATAACAAAAATCTGTTAGACTTTTAGGAATGTAATAAAATGGTTCAGTTCTACTTGAATACAAAAAACAATATGTGGCAACAAATTATTCTGTTGGGACAAGTAATTCAGAATTCAACTGGTTCTTTACTTGTTGAATTAGAAAGGACAGGCATAAATAATAGGTGGCCTGCATTTCTCGGAAGTTAACTGAAATTCTTTCATTCAACATGAAAACCATTTTTAAAAACGTAGGATGATTAAGTGTTTTACCCAAACCTGGGTTCGTATTATTCTCATTAATATTATAAGCATTGGAACAAAGAATCAACAATTATCCATATGTTGCTAGTATAAATGAATAAATATTTGTTTATGTGACTAGAATATTATTACACAATTGTACACAAGGTGACATAAATTATAAGACCAGAGAATCTAGATTCATACAGTCATAAAATTAGTGGAAGCTGAAGCTCAAGGATAAATAATGTAATAAAATCAAATAGGGAGCAAGTAAATATTGTCGGAAATGAACATATAAGATTCCGGTAGATAACAATGGATGAAGAAAGATATCCGAATGATAAACAGAAGGTATTTGCCAGGAGCGAGCAGAATTTTCGAGAACAATTAGATTAAATTATACTGGGATATATAAAGGAGGAAAATTATACATCTAAGCTGATTAGATTGTACTTTCTCATTATACATGTTTGTATATATTTTATAATAAACCAGAGACTAATATAAGAAAATCTATTAGCGACAACTCGGACTTAACAACAATGACTTCTTACAAAATCAATGAAAACGGTACAACCCCAGGTTTCTGTAATGTTGATCATTAATTTCAT
Organism: Jamesozyma jinghongensis; assembly: GCA_030572895.1. Classification (NCBI taxonomy): domain Eukaryota; kingdom Fungi; phylum Ascomycota; class Saccharomycetes; order Saccharomycetales; family Saccharomycetaceae; genus Jamesozyma; species Jamesozyma jinghongensis. The sequence goes on from JAJMCG010000016.1 coordinate 38,042, forward strand.
TATGGCTAGTTGCAATAGATGACATTTCCAGTGATGAATAATAGACAAATAACTCTTTTTGTTTTTTATGATATACAATCAAAAACTATATAGAAAGTGTGACGACATAATAATTATTTTTCATCATTTTCTGTTACTTATATACTTTTCAGTTGGATGGTAATATTCCATGCTCTAATATTTTTGACTTAGTCATCCTAAAAAATGTTAGGGTTCAACATAATAATATATTTCTGTTACGCTTAATTTTCACTTATTTCAAAAACAGACCGATACAAACAAAATGGAGAGTTTTTAATTCTGCATTTCAATATTTGAGTGGTGTTTTGAAGTGGAAAATATGTTTAAAATAATTGAAACTCCATTAACTTTGATTTTAAGTTTTTATTTATTTTGTTTATAAAATATCAAGTCACGAAGAAAATGTACTTTTTAAAAAATTAATTGATTTCAAAAAATTCCATTAATTAAAAGATCGACATACTAAGGAAAAAAAAATCTTGAAGAGAGTATCTTGTAGTTGAACATAATTAGCTTCCAAGATATAAGTAGTAGATATCATTTCAATTAATTAATAGTATTCTTGTACTATTCATCTCAAAAAAAGTTAGGGTCAAATAACAATAAATTCGCGAAATCCCGAACTGAATATTTCAGAAATATAGAAGACTCATAATAGTTGCTGATATTGAATGCTGTCTATTTTCAGTAGAATACAACAGAAGCATAAAGTTTCGCAAAGCCTGTTCAGCAAACTAAAAAAAAAAACATATTTTCTCCACAACCGATGACTCTTTTGACATGTTCTGACTAACATTCACAAATCGGTCTAGAAAAAAAAAAACATCGCTGGAATGCTCATAGCCAAACAAAACAAAGCCCATTAACCAACAGATAATGGTCCCCATTCCTCTTCAACTAGTTTCATACTCTTAGTCTTGACATCTGGAAGTAACTGCAGCTGCACCGGCCTTATGTGCGCTCAGAAGCGTCCTGACATCATTGTCCCACAATACGACAGAAGCGGCATTCCCACCGACCAATAGGAATGCCGGACTGAGATCACTGTAGACGCCCGCATCGTTTTTTTATCACTGAGTGTCAATGAGGGGAAAGTGACGCATACATAAAATTTGCCACCTGGTTCGCGGTTTGCCCCTTAAAACTATGCGCCAAAAAGGAAAAACCAGAAAAAAAAGACAGGAAAATTCGCCACGCTTTGTTTTTTTCACTGACTACCAGATAGGGATTGGATTCCATTCCAACCGATACCAATTATTTTTGTCTGAAAATATATACCTCTTGCGAATTTATTTACTTGTTGTTGTTTAGAGATCAAATTTATAATCTGTTCTTACAAGCTATTTAGATTTCATTTTGAATCGTTGATACTATCAAACGTATTAGTTATTACTGTATGTATACTACCTGTTAATTCTCCCCGGTGTTTTTTTTTGTTTACATTCCCCTCAAAGTTCCAATTTTATTGAATTAGACCCAATCCTATAGTTGTTCTCGAATATATGGCTCCTTTTACCTTTCAAGATGTCCATTAATTGTATCTTGAGAAAGAGATCTGTATGTTGATGATCATTTATTTCCTTCTAATGAGGCCTTCCCTTAAGATATTTATTACTCTCTCAGACGCTCAGGTGGCAAATTTTATTTTGTTGCTGAACGTTATTCATTAGTTTGAATCTTCTGCTTGTGCACGTCTAATATAACGGCCTAGAGATTCAAATTATTTTAACAATCGTGACTTGAATAATGTTAGCCATTTGTGATTCTGGCGACAGGGTTTTTACATATTATCTTACGTGGTATGCTATTGATTTTATTCTATGCATGATAGACTACAAATACTTCCAATTTATAGAAACATCCTTTTTTCCAGAAAACTTAATTGAACCATTCTGATAATTTTAACTCCACCTAATGTTGGAAGTAAAACCCACATTATTTCCTTCATGTAAGTTATTCTGCCTGCAAGTTCCCACTCTAAAATACGGGAAGATAAGTGGAATCTTACAGTTACCCGAAATTGTACAATTTTAGAAAATTAACATAACACGCTACGCTAACCAACGAATGGAAAAAAAAAGGAGGTGGTAACTTTTAAAAATCCTATATTTAACTTTTTTTTACCCTCACTATATTGAATAAAAGGAACAACTATTGGATTTAATTCTATCTTTATATTAATTGAAACTTACTTTAAAACGAATTAGTTTACTAACAATATTTTTTTGATTGGTTGCAACGATCATATTGAATTGAATTATAGAAATAGGATTAAAATCAAAAAACAAAACAAAATGTCCCAAAGTCGCGAAGATTCCGTCTACCTAGCCAAGTTAGCTGAACAAGCTGAACGTTATGAAGAAATGGTCGAAAATATGAAGAATGTTGCTTCCTCTGGTGAAGAATTATCAGTTGAAGAACGTAATTTATTATCTGTCGCATACAAGAACGTTATCGGTGCTAGACGTGCCTCTTGGAGAATTGTCTCTTCCATTGAACAGAAAGAAGAGATTAAAGAAAAGTCTGAACATCAAGTTGAATTAATCAGAACATATCGTACCAAGATCGAATCTGAATTAACCAAGATCTCTGACGATATCTTATCTGTCTTAGACTCTCACTTAATTCCATCTGCTACAACAGGTGAATCTAAGGTCTTTTATTACAAGATGAAGGGTGATTACCACCGTTACTTAGCTGAATTTTCCAGTGGTGAAGCTAGAGAGAAGGCTACCAACGCTTCCTTAGAAGCTTACAAGACTGCATCTGAAATTGCTACGAAGGAACTACCTCCAACTCACCCAATTCGTCTAGGTTTAGCCTTAAACTTTTCCGTTTTCTATTACGAAATTCAAAACTCTCCAGACAAAGCTTGCCATTTGGCCAAACAAGCCTTCGATGATGCTATCGCTGAATTAGATACTTTATCCGAAGAATCTTACAAGGATAGTACCTTAATCATGCAATTATTGAGAGATAACTTAACTTTATGGACATCCGATATGTCTGAAGGTAACCAAGACGAAACTCAAGAATCACAACCAAAGGCTGATGCCGATGCCGCTGCAAACTAGGTGGTTTAAATGTGATTTATGATTATATAAGGTGTGAGAAAAATGTATCTGCTTTTTAGTGTTTTTTTTTTATTTGATTGCTATATAAAGTAGAAAAGGTGAGGAGGGAGTGTGATTGAGAGATATTTTATAATTTCAAAACAACTGAAAAAAATAATTAGTATTAGTATTATTATGATATGAGTTTTAATAAAGAAGCTAGATGGTTGAACCTGAAGTTGTCATCTTTCTCTTAAGCAAATATATCATATTCTGCTCCGCTCAAAAGAATTATCAAGATAATAATAAATATGTAATACTTCTGTATAAAGATTTATTTGTAAAAAACGAAACTTCTATGGCTGAGCCTTTTCAAAAATATTTTAGATATGACGCCTCGTCATAATATTCTCTTTTTTCATGATCTTGAAATATTTTAAATGTTCCTAATAGAAAGGGGGCTACTGTCCTACAACAATTTTGAAAAACTAAATTTCAAGGAATCTACAGAAAACCTTACATACTAGCAGTTTCATCAAGGTTCTGAAACCCTAGGAAAATTTACAACAAACACCATTGAACTACAAACAATAGAATAAATATGTCCGCTATTCCACCAAAAACCTTTAAAATTATCAACATCGGCGTTGGCTCTCTCGCAATCCTATCCTCGATATCCCAACTGCGTTTCATCGCTACTGATGCTAGTGTATTCTTTCAATCATTCTTTGCTTTAGCCCTCTCCATCCCAATTGTATTATTGGAATTCAAAGTTCCTTCCAATCTTTACAAATTTGCTTCCTTTTATTTCAGTTTCCTTGGGAGAGGTTTGTTGAACCTCCTACTAGGTGTTATGCTCTGCCATGGCGGTCCATTCAAAATCCTTACATCCCTACTTTTAATCATTAATGCGTTAATTTACATCACTTTCCAATTTGTTAGCGTCGTTGAGGAACCTGAAAACTTTAGAGTTGGTGGTCAAGCTTTGTCAGTTGGGACTGATGAATTCGATGACGACGACGAAGTTGTGTAATATAACCTTATGTAACAATAATCATACACGTACAAAATCTATAAAGTTATCAAAACTTGTAATTGATTTAATCACTTTTTATTAATTGAAAATATACTAATTTACATAAAAGTTTTTTTCTATTCTAGCAGGGGAAAATTTACACAGTTAATTTTACTTTACATCTTCATGGCATCACCTTGAGTAGCTTCTGGGGAGATCTTTTTCATTGGTTGAGTTTCTCTAACCAAAATACCGAATCTCTTGTCCTTGATTAAGGAAGCTAATTGGAATATACCTTGAACGGTGTTATCATTCCCATTCAATTCATGCTTTGAGTGAACCCAACTTGGGGCAGCGGTCTTGGAACCACCAGTTAATCTCAGTAATTCTGGTCTATCGTTTGTGCTAACATCACTGTCACAAAGGACAACGGTATTACATTCTCTAATAACTGGTAATTCAATGGTTTCCTTAGATGATTTAATCAATTGTTTTAATTTTAATGCAGAAAGACCAAGCTTTGGTAATGGAACTTCATGGCCTGGTAAAGTTAATTCAGCGGTAGCATCGTAACTTAATACACCATTGGAGTTAGTAGCCTTTACTATATGTTCCCATGGAACCCATTTGGCAACCTGTATTGGAGTTTCTACACATAAGTAGTTATTAGATATTTCACTCATACCTAATCTGTAAGACTTCAAATCTTTCTTTACTTCAGCTAACTCTGCTTCATAGTTTTCAGAGGCAGTAATTGGGAAGCTTTTTGATAAGTGGTCCAATTTGAATGGGTAGACACCATTCTTGTCAATCTTACCTAATAAGTTTCTAGAGGTTTTTAGCTTTAAATGATGGGATTGGGCAAAATCTCTAACGTAGATACCGGATCTAGCGACCAATTGATCTTTCTTGTGAGATTTACCAGTAAAGGAATCAACAGCCTCTAAAGTGATCAAACCCTTAGAGGTTGTTTGTTCTAATGGACAAACCTTTAAATCAACCAAATAAACTTCACCAGCTTTAACAATGAATTCATCAGTTGGAACAGCGGAAAGAACTGGGGCATTGTTACCCTTAACTACAGTCAAATCTTTAACTTCAGTGTTACTTAATAAAGCAGCTTCTTGGTGAGATTCAGTCCAAATTACACCCTTGTATTCTCTTTCGGCAACAATACCTTCGTTTTGACCAGCCAAAAATCTTCTGATTCTACGAACACGAGAACCTGGGACAACAGCACAGTTGTAAGAACGAACAATAGTGTCAACAACTAATCTGATTAATTGACCATTAACGGTACTACCTAAAGAAGCTGGTAACTTTTCTGGAGTCAAAGCGCAAGATAGTAAAGCAACAACTGTCTCCATAGCGATATGAGTAGCAGCAATGGCATCTGCCTTACCGCCTAATAATGGACCAGTTGGAGCTGGAACACCGGCTTCGTTTACAGCAACTGGGTAGATGACCATGGTGTGAGAAACTTGAGAGGTGTAACCATCAATGTGAATACCGAGAGTAATTTTAACAACATCACCAGCCTTCAAGATACCAGTGACGGAAGAACCAAATGGATCTTCAGAAGTCTTGATATCCTTGTTCCAGTTTTTCAAATTAATAGAATCGTCAACTTCTGGAGCCCAACCGTTAGCAACTTGGTCAACATCGATGGTAGTTGGAATAGCAATACCTCTTTCGTTAACTTTGTTCTTGTAATATTGTTCTAAACGAGTAATAATGAAGGAATCAGTAAGCAAACATAATTCGGAGATAGTTAATGGATGTTGAATTGTTTTGTAGTGGTATATGTCGTTAATTAAACCTGTAACATATTTTAAAGCTGTTTGAGAAATTTGACCTGCGGTTCTGTACTTGTCGACAACTGTATCTTGTAAGACATTTTTATCTTTTAATAAAATTTGGGTATCTTCGTGGGAAACGGCTAACTCCATGGCTGATTATTATCGTGGGTATGACTTATAAGAGTGAGTAACTAACTGTTCCAGTAAATACAAATGATATAATTCAATACTGATGATTTCAAGAAAACGAAGCTCATCGCAATATTTTTTTGAAATTTTTCAATTTTTTTCATCTGTCGAACAAAAATTTTATGCATAAGACATCACTTTGCACGGGAAACTATCTTGACTTAATGAAGTGAGAGTAATGTTTAATGTGGCACTACAAGAAGGTAAAGATAAAGTAAAATTAAAGCTACGACCGCAACAGGAACTCCAACAATAACACGACAACTTCCGTGTCATATTTTATAATATTATAATAATTGTACCCTTTTTTATAAAAGGCCATATTTCAGATTAAGTTCAAGTGCTCTAGGCACTGGATCCATTACTAGGTCCCTAAAGGGTCCATTGGAACCTCCTTATAATAGAGTATATAACAAACAATAGAATATAAATTTGTTTTAGGAGGAACATCGTGAGTACGATTGATTTGAAATAAGATTTTGACTAAATTGAACATATACTTTTTATGTTCTGCGGCCAATGAGCCAGATGATTAAATCAAATGCTATTAAACGGTTTAAGGAATCTAGTACTTTTAAAGAAGAGTTGTCATTATTTTGAGACTGACTTTATGTGGTGATTGGGAATTAGGCCAAAAAAAGGTTTGATGATCTAATATTGATGCATAATTGAACTTTTGATGAAGTGATATTGGCTGACACAACTCTTGGACCAAATACAAAAATGCCATCATACTTTACTGAATAATATTAGTTTTTAAATTTGGCCTTTCTTAATATATGGGTCTCATGCTCGGGCTATATTTTTGTTTCATGTAAATTTTTACATCAATTTTTGTCAAAATATGCATTACAGCAAAGATGAAACAATTTTTATACTTAGCACAATTCATCGCTATATTCCACATTCAATATCAGAAATAGCGGAGCCTGAATTGGTTATTCGAAATGATGAAAACACCTACTGAAAATTTAGTTTACCAGCTTACTAATCTTGGAGCTTCTCCAGATGATTTTTCACCAAGAACCCCAAAAAGTACGCCTATTGCTAATAGTCAAGCAACAGCTTCTCCTAGAAGTAAAAAATGGATTGAAACATTTTACAGATTCCAGAGAGGAAGCTCTAAGAAGAAAAAAAATGTATCACCCTCAACTACCTCTTCGTTCTCCCCAGTTGTTCGCTCCTCTTCTTCATTATCTCCAGGAAATGCTAAAATTGTTACTCCGTCATCACATATCCCTCATCCATCTCGTACATCTTCATTACCTAGACCAAATATCCAGATATTGGGACAGGGAAATAGGAATGCTTCAAATCACACACCAGATTCCAATCATAGCGGTAATTCAATAAAAGAAACTTCAGCACCTCGTGCTGTCCCCTTTGGTTATCATAAACCACTCTCTTCCACAAAAAAATCATTCTTAAATGCTTCCTGTACTCTCTGCGAAGAACCTATATCCAATAGAAGTCATGGCGAAAGAATAATAGAATTAGAATGCGGACACCTATGCCATCAGGAGTGCCTCTTGGTGTCCTTTGGAAGCGAATCACTATCCACTGATTTATATTCTATGTTTCCCAAATGTACAAAGTGCATGGTTGAGAAGCGTAGAGATATGAAATGTATTCCAAAGAACGACGAGCTCAAAGATAGACTTATCTCAAAAATTTTAATGAGTAAGTCAGGAGAAATTATACCATCAGTCGGTCAGGAACAGATACCTTTTAATTTAGGCATTCCATCACCTACCATTTCTTCTTACCAACCAATTCAAAGTCCATCAATGACTGCATCGACTCCACTCTCTCCATGGGATAAAATCTCTTTCCCGTTGACAAATACAGCATCCAGTAAGCCACAAATACCGTCATCAAGAAACGAAAATCGTCTTTCTTCCTTTAGATTATCTCTTCCCAAAAGGAATAATAGGCGATTGCCATCTTTTTCTGCTCCATCATTTGTTTCATCCTTCGATGTTCGAGATTTGGATTCTAACGATGATCAACATTCACAAAATGAATCTAATTCATTTATCTCAGATAAAAAAATACCCGTACCATTGTTGAGATCATACTTCCTAGAATTTATACTGAACAAATTTTCCCACAAAATATCAAAAATTGAGCTTGACTCAAGTTTTGGTCTACTCAGATTAGTCGATAAGTTAATGGTATCCACTAATACCGATACTTACCAGCAATGCTGGTGTTTTTTATTTGCTAATGCAATGGTTGTCGCTTATGTAGAAGAGGCATCAACTCAGTTCCATGACGAAAATCTGATGTTGAAAACTGAATTCAAAGAAATTGAAATATATTCTGAAATAGAGCATTTTAGAGTCGATACTGTTGATTCTTCAGTTTTAAAATGTACCATGACCTCCAAAATTAGGGGTAAAGAGGAAAATACCATATATTTAACAGAAACATTGAATACTGATGAAAGCAAAATCATTCAAAAATGGATATCCAGTTTATTAAATCCGGATTTATCATTTAACGAATTCAATTTTACTTCAACCTTGCCAATGCCACCAATAATGCGAAACATCCCCGAGAATTCCGACAGTGTTGGTACCTTTACAGGGTTAATAAACCCTAATAAAATGATTGAAATGACAAGTGTCACAAATAAGCATAATAGCATAATTGTGAGGCGAGGATTTACATTACCACCAACAACTATTGGGGGGAATAACGAAGAAACTATGGCAACAATGATGACAACTGTTAGTTCAATACTTTCTCTGAAACGCGAAAGGCCAGATGATTTTGTTTTTGTTTTACAAATTGATTTCAGCAAAATCAAATCAAATGAAGATATGACTGTAATACATAATAGTTTGAAAGCCCTTGAATTAAAGTTTCCTACGTTCTACATATGCGTGGTAGATCAAAATAGATATGTTATAACATTTGGACCAGCAAACAACATCTTGGAGAATGAAAATTTTATCAATAATTTAAGAGAACAACCTTCAGATGTTAAATTTTGCCCTACATGGTTAAGAGAAAAGGCTTACCCTACTGATAATGAGAAAAATATTGGGATTGTAATAGTTTCCAACTGTAATATGTTAGAAGATACATCATGTTTATTCCAAGACTACATGCCATTTAAGAGTATTGGGAGACGCAGGCCAAATCAATTAAAAGTAAAAGTCGGATATCTAAATGTTGACTATAGTGATCAGATCAACGAATTGGTCGAGATAAACAGCTGGGAGTTTGTCCTGGAAACTTTATGCTATAGCTTTAGTCTTAACTTCGACGATGATTGTGACGACGGGCATAGTGATGTTGAGACAGTAGACATAGAAGATTCTACATCACTCTCTGACATGAGATCAATGACCACATTACACATAAGCTCTCCAGTTGAATCCACCTTAAACAACAATTCATTCATACACAATGATTTAGATGTAAGAATAACCTCATTGTCGTTAGATTCTCCTGTAGCAATATCTTCCCAGACCAACAATTATTCTTCAAAAAGAATGGATGATTTAGAAATTTCTTTACCTTCGGAGAAAGAGGAGTCGGATTTGGGTCCTTTAATGGATGACATTGATGATGCTATCTTAGACTTTAATCCAAGTAAAGAAATATCCATGAATGAGGAGCCTCATGGAAGAAATGAGACCCCATCTTTCTACAATTATTTATAATAGAAATACTCTTTTGTTATTATATGAATTATTTATGACGGAAGCTGGTTTGTAATTAACTATCTTTTGTTTTTAATCTTTCAAGTTCATTATATATTGACAATACCCATACATCTCTTTCCTGGCGCGATCTAGCCATAAAAACCATTGCCGTACCTTTTCTCCCAAGTCTATTTACCAATTTCCTTGAGCCAAATTTTTTCATTTTTGACTCATCTTTCTGCTTCTCGTAGTTGTAGACTTGATTGACTATATCTAATTCCGTAGCACCATTTTCACAACTAATATTACTGGGGTGATTGGATACCTTTTTTTTTGTTCCAAACCAAAGCGTAAAACACCTTGATGGTTCATCTTCAGTAGACATCCATCCGTCTTCATATACCCTGGGTAGAGTATGATTTCCAGGTTTGAGTTCATCGAAGGTGCGGTCTCGTCTTAATAAATCCAATTCTGAAGTTGTTCCAGAATATAAATAACAGTTGTTGATTGGAATAATCGTATATCGGTCAAAATCAATTATGGGTTTGGCAAATCCAGTGGTTGATCTATGATAACAGTGGAAAAGTAATAAAAAACCTGGAATCAATAGAACTTGATATTTTGAAAAAACTGAGTGTTTCTTTGGCTTCTGAAATAATAATCCCTTATGAATTATAGGTTTTAATAACGACAAACCATTGATATCAAACATATCTTCATTCACTATACCTCTGTCGGTGATCCATTTTGGAGTTAATCCTGACACATTTGATTCCTCCGTTTCAGAAATTTTCAATAACTCGAGATTTTTCATCTTAATTTCCCATACCTTTAAAATATCATTTTGCTCTCGTAACTTCCAGTAGTTCGTTATTTTAGTCAATTGATAAACCCATTCTTTTGCCATTGTTGGAGTCGATGCCATCAACCTCATTTTCAAATTATCTTTTGTCTCTATAATAATGATCGAGTTTGCAATATCATTTAATTCTGCTTCCTTACCCCAGAATGTATAATTGGTACTTCGTAAAATGTTATATTTTAATTCATTATTTTTCATGTCATTTACATCTGACAGGTACACCCTTTTTATTTTATTCATGTCTAACATATTTTCCGATTTCAATAACTGAGTGATTCTTCTGTTAAAACACTTAAATGCATATAAATCTTCGAAGTGGAATTTTTTAGTTGTCACATCTTTATCAAGCCATTCTATATGACAATCCAAATCAAGAGGGTAGGGATCTTGTTCATATATAGGTGGAAATAATTTGGTGGCATTTTGCATTTGATCAAGGTTAAAAGGATAGCCAGTTTCATCAAACATCACACTTTTTGGAAGAGGCGGGATTGCCTTATATGATGACATCCAGAATAAAATATTATCCGCTGTAAAAAAGTACGATGGTTGAGTTATCGTTTTCCCCAATAGACTTTCTTCTTCACCATATTTATTGGTCAGCTTTATGAGAAATCCCTCTATAGGAAAAGGTTCCATTAAGGAACTACCTCCATTTGAAACGCCGCGCCGAGGATAATGCTGAAGGGATCTAAATTGAAGTATATGCGAATCATTTAATAACTGATATTTTTTTATAAAATCTTCTGTTGCACTATTACACCATTCAATTCTATCGTATCTTTTAAAACTACAACCGAACACGGAGCTGGAAACTTTCCAATCTGTAATTTGTTTGCTTATTAGAGAACGTTTTAGTTCTTCCAAAACAGAAACTGTAATATATCTTAGGAATGGGGGTTGAAATATTCTATAACCTTTCTTTAGGTGAGCAATACGTAGATTTATATTTTCGTCTTCCTCTAACTCACATAACCGTTCTAGTATGTACTCTTGACAATTTAATTCTATTGAAACATTTGCTTCGGGGACATGCACGTTTAGAGATCTTGGAATAACAGTTTTACCCAAATGAGTTTCAAGCAGATAAAACCATTTATAAGACGAAAAAAGAGTCTGACATCTCAATATATAGAATTTCAGAATTCCAAAGTTTAAGCATTCATCTCTTCCTGATTGGTTTTCAAAACCAATATCTCGAGCCTGAATACATATTGTTTTGTCAAGGGTACTATACAACGTAATAATACTTTTCTTGTTTAGGTAAATATCCATTGTACCTTGGTGTAATGTGTTTTTAATGCTTCCTTTGTTATCACTATTTTCTGGAATATGCCTGGTATGATAAAATTGAAGTAGTAACGACATTTCAGTAGATCCTGTTGCTCTACAGACCACAATGTATTCCTTCCAACGCTCGTTTACTCTAGTATCAATAGGCTCTGCTTCTGAAAAATTTTCTCTTGGCTCACACTTTTTAATTGAAGCCTTTACCATAACTAACATTCTCTCTGAAAAATATATCTCTCCTGGCTTTAATTTTCTTGGCATATAATCATTAACCAAACGTCTAACATTACTAACCTCATCTACGGCGGCTTTCACTTTTATTTTCGCCATTTTTTCTATTCTCGATAAACTTTCAATATCACTGACATTTTGTTTAACTTTGAACTTTCTTAAATCACGAATAAGGTTGGAATCAATTATTTCAGGTTTTGGCTCTAATTGTTTCAAAGAATTAAAATCTCTAGATTCTGGCTTTTCTAAATTGAATTGCAATTCTACACTATTCTGATGCTTTGATGGAGGTAAATCAATGACGGCTGCTGATGATATACAATTATCACATAATTTTTCTGAAATTACTTCCTTATCCCTCTGATAGGTTTTTGATAGTTCAGAAAGTCCACCTGTATTAGGAATCTTCACGGAGAAAGTTTCATTAACACGCAGTATATTTCTATTCCTTCGAAGGAATAATTGCTTATCATAATTGCTCAAGTGATTTTCTCTTATATCTTCATGCTTTATTTTCTGAGAAAACGGAGAGCTACAAACACTAATAAATTCCCTATTTTTATTTTCCCCGTAGTCGTGATTCCCAAGTTGAGATTGAAATTTACCACCTATTTCCACTTGCAGAGACTTTGCTCTAGAGACTAATGGTCTCTCCTTAAAATGATACGGACAAAATAGGTGTTTATCTAATTCAGAAAACCGTTTTTCTGATTTCTCCAAGGATATTTGAAATTTCGGAGGATTCTCGGGAGCTTTGTGGTAAATTGATTTATAACCATATAATGTCAACATTTTAGTTCTTTTTTTTACTCTTCTTAATGTTACCTTTTTCACTGAACTTAACAATGCACTTTTTTGTTCTTCGTACCACTGTTTTGGAACTCCTCCTAATAAAATAGTTTTGGAAAAAAGAGATATTTCTGTAATAGAAGCATAACGTAATCTGAATGCAGTAAAAGAGTATTTAGGAATCTTGATAATACTGGCATTCCTTTCATTTCCACTATTAGTGTATATATTATCGATATACTTCTGTTCATCAGATATAATCTCTAAAATTTGAAAGGCATTTAGCGTCATTAACTTTTTTTTCTTTTTAGACTCTCACTGATTTTATACTATTTTCTGGTTTAGTTTTTGCTGTTTTGACTTATATTTTCAAGATGACACAATTTGTCACAATTGATTTTACCCCAGAAAAACAGTACCAGATTAGCCGTTTTTGTATCAAAAAATAATATTAATGTAGATGTACATGTATATCATACATACATTGTGAGAAGCCTAATAATAATCTTCTACAGAGCCAAAACCTTCAATAAAAACAGGCGCAACTAGTGTCCAATTATACAAAGCATAACAGATCCATGCACTTATAATTTTCACCCATGAATAAAAGTATGTTCTGCCTACCGGAATGAAGTCCCCAACATCATCCTGTCCAACATTGATGGTTAGCAATATTGTTATCCACTGTGTAGCGATGAAGAAAATTATATGGAACAGGGAGTAGTTATATTGAGTTCCAGAATATTCATCATCGTTCGGGCCATTTTCTTGCGAACTATGCAAGTTATTTAAAGAAGGACCGGACAACCAGGTTGTATCATAGAGCGCACTTTCGGGCAATGAACCTTCTTCTACTGCTTGCTTAATAGCTTCATAACGTAGTTGATTCCTGGATTGGCCCCCAAGACCTGCATATTCAATATCCTCGCCTAAATATATCTCACCATTGATGTTAGAGCCCTGAAATGCACTATTAGCTGCTGCTCTTGTAGTTGTATAAACAATTGCAATAAATGTAAATATAGAACCCAGAATCACACTTGCATTACGTGTACCACTTGATCTGATCAAGGGATTACACATTTTATCATCTGGTTCTGAAGCCATGGCACTCATAGTCAAGTAAGTACAATATACTGACACCATACTGCTTTGCGCTAAACCTGATCTTGGATTTGCTTCCTGGATTTTTGGATGAATTGACACCATTAATGTAATAAATGTCAAAATCAAATTGATAGAAACTGCCGTTTGATTCATGGAACAGTTTTGCCTGCAAAACAGAATATACATGGCAATTGTCATAGCCATAGATGCTGCGTACATACCTGAGGTACCAATGACCAAAAACTTTTTCCAGAATGAAGATGATTCATCATCTGCTTCGACATGATATATACATGTTTCTGCCCATTCATGCGCAAAATCAACCAAAAGAATTAAACCTACTAGAATGAAAATAGCACCACTTGGAACAGAAACCCATTTGGAGAAGAAGATATAAAATCCATTTGGAATACGAAATGAAATCACCACAAATATACAGTAAACTATAAACTTCATAGCCCACCATGAGTTTTGTAAGGCAGCTCTCTTATCTTTTGTAGATCTCACCCCTAGTAGTGAAAAACATAATATTAGATGCATCATACCTAGTGCAAAATTTAATCTATGTACTGTAAAAAACCCACATTCACCAGTTGAGGTACATGTCTTTCCTGGCCAAAGAAATGACTTATTTGCAGACATAGATATCCACGCTATTATAGAGTTAATTAATAACCATCCAGCATAAAGCAACCTCGTTCCCATGGACATCGATGTAGCCGATGAAACTGCTTGAGAAACAAGGCTCGAGCAACATCCACCAAGGCAGGAAGCTGCAAAAGTGCTAGCCATAGTTATCGGTAATGATATAACCGCTCCCATAGCTTTGTTTATTATTTTATTTGTTTTTTTTAGTTTGTAATTTTACTTGGGATGATTAACTTTGAATTTTAGATTTCATCATTTTTTTGATATTTACTTTCGCAGAGTTTTAAAATGAAGCAACAATCACATTATAGGATATCTATATACAACTTAGACATATAAGGTATAACCACATGGACAATGCTGTGATAGTACGCATCACTTCACAGAGGATTGAAATTGGAAGAGTTAGCGAATTGAATCCAGATTATTCGGGTACATTGCATGTTGATGAGTTGTCAAGAAGAGATAAGATCAACTATTTTACTAAATTGATAAGGAATGAGTTTGAGAAACCTTTGTTGCGATCAATGTTCGATTCAGAAGTAATTTTGATTGAGGATGTGTTGTGTTCATTGGAGGATAAAAAAATCTACTCTGAAGTATTTTTTAAAATTTTGAAGTGCAAAGGAATAACGTTTTTATTAAGTCCCATCTTATGCTGTATTAGCAATCACATATCTACAGCAGTTATTGCAGAAATTCAGGATGATCATATTGTTATCACACCTATTTTTGAGTCGAGAATGCTAACAAACAATATTAAGGTAAGCAATAGGGGACTATCATCTAACTCTGTACAACAAGTTGAGACAGAGAATTTAGAAAATCTGAAGAGATTTGTATTTGGTGACGAAAACTCATTATCTAGCAACTATGACAGTGATGAAGCACCTTTGTTATTACTTTTAAAGGAAGTTTTGAAAGTCTGTCCGCTTGATTTAATTAATGATCTTAGTAGGAATATCATTATAAGTTGCAATATACCATTTGATGTGGCAGTTGAAATAAATCCACTGAAGAAATATTTTCCATTGATAGAGTATGAGCTGTTTTCAAATACATGGTGTAAACTTACAGACGCTATTAATATAATTACAAGTTCTGATAATAAGCAAATGCTTTCGGAACTGAGAATCGAAAATCACCAATATCCATATAATGCCATACCAGATTGGTACGACTCCAAATTTAGAATCCGCAATGTAATATAATATATATTGGTATGCTTCACAAAACTATTAAACATTAATAATACATACATCCATTAAGTGCAAATGTCTTTGAGGTTTTCCCAAAATGAACCTTTATCATATATATTCTTGATTTCTTCTGAGGCTCTCACAATCTTATAATTTGCCAGTCTATACACACGGTGATCATACGCATTTGTACTATAAAAACGAGTGTGTGCATCTGTATCCTCATCTGGATCATCAAGGTACCAACCACCATCATTAGATTTGACTAATTTACCATCTCTCATAAATTCTTGAATCATGTACCATTTATCTTGTTCATTTGTAGTCATACCCTCCCTTACTATATTTAGCTGAATGTAGGTAAAGATTTCCATGATCAGAGCAAATGACCCACACAGAATATTAAATGTTAAAACTGTCTTTGGTAGTCTCGCTTTCACGACGAGTGACAAGTATAGCAATCTTAAAAACGCATAAGCCAAACCAAATGTATTTACAACTAGGAATGAGTAGAAATAGATATAATTCCCTTTGCCGATACAATTATTAGCCCAAATACAATGATGATCTTCCACCAAAACACAGCTTTTGCAAATATTGCAATGCTTGGACCTCGCTGGCTTTGGAACACGACATGTCTTACACAATATATTTGGGTAGAATATAATCTTATCATATTTATACTTTTCAACGGACCCTGACTTATGGTTTAGAGATGTTTCTGGCTTAACGATCATCGTCATAATTCCTAACCATAATGCCGACACGATTACAGATGGAATCAACAGATAGTTCTCAATGAAGTATAGATGACTGTGAAGGGTGGACGATAGCTTGGTGATATATATAAAGATAATGTATGCATAGAGTCCCAAATAAAATATTGGGACCACATGAAACTTCCAGCGATACCTATCATTATCCTTCAATATGGGAACAAAAATATGTGTGTAATAGAAAGAAAAGGGCCATCGTGATTTTAGCCTTGGAGATAACAACAGCAGAATGACCTGAGATATCACACCAACAATAATAAACTGCACGAACATCTGGAATGTGGGTCTAGAGCTCTTATCTATGGCTCATACCACAATCAGTAAAGAAGAAACGTGGAAAAATTCGAAATAGACAATTCTTGAGGGTTGAGATAAAACTCTTACACATATAACAATAAGCGCCCCTCAAAAACCCAGGATAATCAAGAAAGATAAGAGGACTATTCCCAGATTTTCTAGATTAATCCTTTCTAGATTTGTTGTGCTTAACCAACAGCAACCACCCCTATTTACTGCACGAGGCATCGGATTATATAAAGTGTTGAAGATTTCTGGTTCTTGAGAATAACATTTAGGGAAAAAAAACACCAAGAGATGATCCATAAGCCAAACTTACAAAGATCATTACATACTTCCACCAAGAATTTTGCAAGCAGCGCTGCCATCCAGTTAAGAGTACTGAGAAGAAGTTTAAATCAGCATGACGAAGAAGATGACATAGACTATAACAAGTCTATAATAAAGCTGTGGTTATACCATATAAAGGGAACCAGAAACGCTAAATCCAGACTAAGATTCTATCAAAATAAGATCATGGAAGACATTGATATTCAAGGTACCAAGGTTAATATGATGTCAATTCAGGGTATTAATCAATGGCATATGCATAATTCATGCGCCACAACTGTTACCACACCAACTTTACTCGTTCATGGTTATGCGTCTTCTTCGATGAGTTTCTTCAGAAACTTCGAGGGACTCTCCAAAAGCATCAGAGATTTGTATGCTATAGATTTGCCTGCCAATGCTTTATCTGCTTCGCATCCCCTTAAGGTCCCTGGTCATCATGGCAGTTCCATCAGATACCATTTCCTTGATCATGAAAAATTTGAGATTCTTGATAATAAAGTTCATATGTCATACGAATATGAACAAGAACGAGTAAGACAATACCAAGACTACTACGTTGATCGTATTGAAGAATGGCGTAAGAGTAACAACCTTGAAAAGATAAATATTGTGGGTCATTCATTTGGTGGTTATATTTCCTTCCTTTACGCTAAGAAATATCCCGATTCTGTTGAGAAACTGTCTCTCGTGTCGCCACTTGGTATGGAAAAGAATATGTTTTCTGTTAACAATAATTTTAAAAGAGGTGAAACATACGACCTGAATTTTGTCGATCCTAATAATGAATTATTTAACAAGAGAAGAGTAATTCCCAAGTACTTGTTCGAGAACCAATTAAAATTATTAAGATGGAGCGGTCCAATTGGTGCGAAATTGTGTTGGAATTATATTCTTGCCTCGTATAAGAGAGTTCCATCATTGTTATTCAAGGAATATCTTTTTGAATTGTTATATGGTACATCTGCTGTAAATTCGAAAACCATAGACATATTTACCCACTTATTCTCAAGAAACTTACTGGCAAGAGATCCAATCATGGATCACCAAGAGATCTTTAAAAATAAAGATGTATTGATCATGTATGGTAAACATGACTGGATGAATAAAAGTGCTGGTAAAAAACTGGTACATAACCTGAATAAATTTAAAACCCAAGATTCACCAGTGTCCAGCAACATTGCGAGATATCTAGAAACACCCAATGCAGGTCATAACCTGTTTTTAGATAATCCCACATTTTTCAATAGGAGTTTAATAAATTTCCTTGAAGCTAAATAATAATAGAAAGCATACCCATAGATAAATATATATTTACACATATAGTACGTACATGCCTATTTTAATAATATATTCGTTATAAAATCATTTGATTGTTCGTAATTATTTTATACACTGTGGGTTTAGAAGTATATAGGTATTTATTAATACTGAGGTTGCTAAGGTGGGTAAGGAATGTATTGAAAAGAAGGAAAATCAAATGATGATGTATTTGAATCAGAGCTACTAAAACTGCTATTGTTGTCTTGGTTGGCTAAAATAGAATATGTATCATCCTTATAATAGAAATCTAACAAATTATTCGACGCTGTTGTATGATCTTGAATTTCTAAGGGGTACAAACCAGGTTTTCTACCTAGGGTATCGATATTAAAAAGGAACTTGGGTAGTTCTAGGTTATCTAAATCAGTAGTATCTGAAGAACTGAAACACCAGTTAGATGGTATATCTTGTTTTCTTTCATCGATTCCCTTCTTTTGTAAATTACGTCGCTGTAAGGATATCTGCTTCTTTGGTAAACTTTGAATATCAATAACAGGTACTTGTATACATCTCTGTATATATAAAGCTTCGATAATTTTTAATATGCTTTTCAAAACCATTTGTTTCTCTTGACAATTTTTGAATACGCCTAATGATAAGGTCAACCTTATCAAATCGTTGATCAAGTCAATATTATTCAAAGAGGGAAGTACATTAACGATAATCGATATCAATAATTTTAATCGGTCTGGCTTTTGCAGATGATCAGGCTCTTTATGTTCAACAGTAGCTGGCCACCATTTGGGTTTCATCATGTCTCCTTTTATGTACGGATGTTTTGTCTTCTTACGTGGTTCAATAATTTTTATCCATAGTTTCGCAATTGCCTTGCAGGGAAGCTGCCTTAGATACTTAAAGGCGTCTATTAAGTATCTATTAACTACTGCAGGTTTATCAAGCGAAAGTATTATATTTTTGGACGAAACCTCTATAGTATCTCCTATTTTTGGCTCAAATATTTTCAGTCGTTCTTGAGTTACTAAGGTATCAAGTTTAATACGGCACATACTCAATATACGAGAAGTAATATAACCATCTGAAAATAACAAATCTTTACCAATATCTGAATTTTGATCTTTTACAAGAACCATAAATTCTACTCCCTCCTGATTGAGTTCTTGCAGTATCTTTGTGAGTTTTTCCATTGTTGAATCTTGTATTATGACTCTGAAATGACAGCAGTAGAACATCACAATATGCTACGTTACACTTATTACCCAAACAATTAATATATATATATATAGATACCTCTTAGAATGTAGACTAAATTTATTAACCTGATATTGTCCCCATAATAGTTTTGTATTATCTAACCGTAGTCATTACAGATGTGTTTCATAGTAATTTCATCTAGAGAGCCGGGTAACAGACAATTGAAATGACAGTATTTCTGCTAATAGTTCCTGTTTATGGATCGTTTCATATATGGTTTGAAATTTTTGGGCTCTAGTAACTAGCACCAAGACCGAATCATTATCACCTCAATTGGAAATATAAGGCGTTTAGATTTCATATTTCATTAAATCCAGAGTAACCATGGAAACCACACGGCTGCATTTTCTGAGATGAATTTTTATTAATGTCCTTACCATAGAAACAAATTTTTATCAGATGTTGTTTCCACACAATTATAAACACCAATTGATTATCACTACTCTTATTTCATCGAAATCTCATTGATATTTTCACATTCTAACGATTGCAGCACATCCATAAATCATTGCCAACTTTTCAATCGCGAATGGGAATGATGCGCCATGTGAAAAAATCAACACTTTCACTTTATTATCAGAGGGACTCCCAACTCTCTAGTGAACAATAAATACAATTTAAATTGCATCCGCGATCTGCAGCCTCATCTGCGATATGTCTAATCAAAATAACGACCATAATCACCATCCCAACCATAATCATCAACCGCGCCATCACCCTCATCAGGATTCACACCATACAACAGATAGATCGCACATGGAAATGCATGATATATTTGACCTTGACACAGAGATCGACTTCGAAACCGCATATCAGTTATTCAGCAATGTGGAAGAACCAGACAAACCCATTGCACATTCCCCTTTATACCATGACACACACATACCACTCCACAATAGCCAGACACAGATCCAACATGAGACACCTGCCGTACAGGTAAGTGATTTGGAAAATTATATGAACGTACCGTCTCTGGCGGCACCGAATAATGAGGACTTACTGAGCACGTTTGAGTCCAATGCGATCGAACATTTTTTGGATACGTTGATACCGAGTACAAAACACAAAACGACAACTATTTCGACTGTAATTACAACGACAGTAGATGAGGAGGCTGAGAAGCTCATATCACATCATTATGTAGCTCCTCCAGTGGAAATTCCCGATATTAAGATTGGCGATGAGAATATACCGAAGGATATCGCTGGCGATGTAAACCGTATCAAGAAATGGAAACATGTCGAAGTTGAGAAGATACGAAGAAACAATACAAAAAGGACATTTGACGAGTTGACTGGAATGCTAAGAGATACAATAGATGGTGGTGGGAAAAGAGTACCGAAATATTTACTTTTAGGTGCAGTGGTTGAGGATATAAAGGGGATTATTCAGGCGAATAATCAATTGGAAAAGATGTTAGCGGAACAAAGATAGCCATAACACAATCAATATTCAAAAAACGAATCGTAATTACTAATATAAATACTATTGCTATCAATTATGTGAATACATAAATCACGTTTATAAGAATAGTATATCACTGATTTTGTTACTGTGAGAAACACTATTGTATGTTAAAAAAAACTATAATTTATCGCAATAAAACAGGTTATCGATGGCACTTACAAAATTGTAATAATTTTATCAAATATATACTGGTTATGGATTATAATATGCAATCTAAACAGCAAATGCCCCAACGATCCTAGTGACAATTTTTTTGTACATATCTGTACTACCACTTAACTTTTTAAAATGTAATCCCGTGAGTCCCGTTAGTCTTACCCTAACGATCCAAATCTCAAAACATATTGGATCATTCTCCGTATCATACGTACAATTAAATCCACCTTTGATTTCCGAGTATCGAATGTTTAAAGTTCGCAAGGTTTTTATTACATGATAACGTACCACGGGTAATGGTTTTGAAGTAGTTGTAGTAACAGAGAAAAATCCATTTAGAATTAAGCTATGTGGGTATTGAATCGAAGGCATCTCTTGTTTGGTATTTGAAGCCTCATGCATGATTTGTTCTTCGGTAAGTTCAGGCATAGATGCCTTTGGTGATATGTTTGAATAATCGTGGCTATAAATGGGTGCTGTAGGTGACTCTTCAATTGTGTTGCCTGGAATTGTCGATACTGGTGAGACTGTATTCGATGGGGAATTAAATGAATGGGCGGAACCACTTTTTTGAGTCTTAACTAATGTATAATTTTTTAATAAATCATTTTCTGGAGAATTTTCTGGTAAATCACCAGTGGAATCATTGGGTACAGTTGAAATTGGTGATATTGTTGAATCTAAAGTCACTTGTCTCTCTAAATTATATGAATTTTGTGACTCTATAGTTCTTTGCCTCGTTAAATCGGACATTGCTCTCGTATGCTTAGAGGTTGCTTGTTTAGCTAACAATTGTACATCATTCTTCTTCTTTCTCGTTAATTTCTTTAGCAATTTACCTAATTTATTCTTTTGTAGTTTAGTGTCACCCAACGTAGTCATTGGAGGTTCAACTGAACTAAACTCTTCCTCTCGTCTCTCATCGTGTTTATTTCCTGTTGGGAAAGTTTCAATTGGTTCTGTTGCTTTATTTTTTAATGGTGAAACATCATCACTAGGGTCATAATGAGTTTTCCTTGTAGGGCTTACATGTGGTTCGCTTTTACGATTTAGTGCAGGTGGTAAGAGTAACTGAGCTGTGGGTTCGAATGCGTTTTCTGGAATTAAATAATCTGGTTGAGAAGTTCTTCTTGTGCTACTTCCAACTTTGGTAGAACCTTCTGATGACGACCATGTACGACTCTCCAAGGCTAGTGCCGTAGATTTACGATCTAACATCTCTTTAGTTAAATAATATTGTGATAATAATGGATGATATGCGGTAGTTGGGAATTCCCAGGAATTTCTTGATGAAGTATCCTTGATATCTTTAATAATCTCTCTATGATGATGGGCTAATGTTAAATATTTTGGTTGGACAACAATATCTCTTAATTTCTCTTGTGTTTTTACTACATCTGTGATTAATTCTAATTTTAACATTTCACGAATCACCACAACATCGATATCCTTTTGAGTCAATGGCATACGGAATGGAACATATGTCTCCACACGAGTTAATTGTCCATTTATCCATTTATCAATTAATATTTCATTTAAAGTGGCACGTCTTAAAGGGTTTACTACAAGTATTCTCTTTAACAATTGTTTAACATTATTAGAAATATAATCAGGATATTCAACGTACCCACGCTTAATCTTTTCATGTAAATTGTTTGAATTATCATCATCAAATGGTACTTTACCACAAACAAGAACATATATGACTACACCAAAAGACCAAACGTCAATCTCTGGGCCAACATATGGGTTAGCCTTTAATAATTCTGGTGCAGCAAAATATAGGGACCCACAAAATGTCTTTAAAAGATGCTCTCTGTCTGTCTCATCACCGTTAATCATAACCTCCAGGGGCATTGAATAATACCAATTACTGAGACCAAAATCGATTAATTTAACATGCCCTAACTGATCAACCATTATATTTTCAATCTTTAGATCCCTATGAACCACATTATTTGCATGTAAATACTTGATAGCACCACCGATCTCCAGAGCGAATTGCTTGGCGGTTGACTCCTCTAAGGAACCCCTACCGACAATATATTCCAATAATTGTCCGCCACTGACATATTCAAATCTTAAATAGAAATGATTAGAAAGAGTGACCAACTCATACAACTTAGTAATGCTTGGATGCCAAAGCAACAATCCCAGTGTGGCCTCTCTTATGGTTCTCTTATCTCTGGTGATCTCCTTTTGTAATTGTTTATGATTTGTGACTTTCCCTGATTGTAAATACTGTTTGAGCGCTCTGTTGACTACTTTAATGGCACAAAGTTTCCCATCTTCACCTGTAGCCAATTTAACTTTTCCCATGGATCCAGAGCCAATAGTTTGTTTAAGTTGCCATTTCCCAATAGATGTCCGATGAAACCTATGGTTAGACACCTGTGTCGTTTGAAACTTAGCGAGATTATGAGGTACAGATCTTGGTTTCCTTTCATCTCCCTGTGTTAGCTCACCCTGTGGCACCTTGGTGGGTGGATAATACGAAGTATTAGTTGTAATATAGCTTGCCATTGTTGGTCTCCTTTAGTGATGGGAGTGAAATAGAAGGGACCTGCGTTGATCATTTCTTATATGCGCCGTGAATTAAATGCGGGGGTGTCCCGCAGGGGTCTACCCGGCCACAACTATATAAATAAATACATTCATATATATTAGAAGGAGACTTTAACTAGAGGCCTCTTTAGCTGCTTGCCTCTGTGCTATCGCTTCATTATACTCAGCCAGTTTCTCTAGGACTCCGCTACGCAAGGCACCGAGGCCACATAGTTCTAAGGCATTCAAAACGTCCTCTGCGCTACAACTACGTCTATCGCGCTCCTTAGCGACCTCTCTAGCAAACATGAGTATATGATTGACAAAGACAGTGGCACTACGTTGCAACGCTGTGACTGCGTCTTTATTCATTGTGATTCGCGTATCCTGTGTGGACTTGGCGATGTTTGTAATAGAGGAACGAGGAAAGAGAAGATCCTCTATGGTGACATTCTCTTGTTCCTTGATGTACGATGTTGTTGGATAGTTCCCCTGAGCGTCCTTTCTCCAGCCCTTTGGTGGCATTGCAGTTGTGTTTTGGTTTGTTGAATCTGGTATGGTGAGTTTAAGTATTTCTTTGATTAATTTTTTCGTGTGAGATAAAAGCGATTTTTCAATATTTTGCAGATGAAAGCAACGTAATGATACATAAACGCAAGTGTATCATCTGAAGATGAATGCTATATGAAACTGGATGTTGGGATATTTGATAGGAGTGACAATGTAAGTGTTTTTTTTTTTTGCTAGACTGTGGGAATTTTGCCAGGGCAACTTAGAATTTTTGTAAAAAAAAAAACTACCGACAGGTGATATCGACTTACCACATATATTATTTATTCCGAAATGAATTAGATGTGCAACTAATAATTAAAATTTAGTCATGCATTAGATTTACAATACTTTTAGTGGCAATGTCTGAAATAAACCCCTGCACCACGAGTTCCAAAAATTTTTCAAAAGACAAAAAAAAAAATAGGCGATGAGATAAAAACAAATCGATCACCACCAACAAACAAGAAACCTAACATTTGTGAACGAGGGACAACTACAATGTTACGCGCTGCACTAAGCAAGATAAGAAGCAAGATCCAAGGTGTTCCACGGGCGATCAACATTGAGGACTACAATATTGTTCGTGAGGGATCAGCTGAGATTCTTTTTGCAAAGACCGAGACTGTCTTTTATAATCCGATCCAACAATTTAACAGAGATCTCTCTGTGACTGCGATAAAAGCTTGGTCAAATCTATACCATTCTTCATCTCAGTCACGGAAGCGTGCACGCAATGGGAAGAAGCATGGGGATGGAAAGATAGAGATTTTAGAGGCGTTGTCTGCTACTGGGTTACGTGCGATTAGATACGCTAAGGAGATTCCAGATGTGCATATCACAGCTAACGATCTTTTGCCTGCGGCAGTGGACTCTATTGCACGTAATGCAGAATATAACGGTGTCTCATCGAAGATTACTGCCTCCCTGAATGATGCTAATGTATTGATGCATGCCGGTGCGAAATATGACGTTATTGATTTGGATCCCTATGGTACCGCTGCACCATTTATCGATGCTGCTATGAGTAGTGTGAAGGATGGTGGGTTGATGCTTGTTACTTGTACGGATCTTAGTGTCTTAGCTGGGACTGGATACCCTGAGAAATGTTATGCGTTATATGGTGGTGTAAATATGATGGGTTGTGATTCTACACATGAGAGTGCGTTGAGATTAGTAGTTGGGATGTTAGGTAGTGTTGCTGCCAAATACAAGAAATGTGTTGAACCATTATTATGTTTGAGTATTGATTTCTATGTTAGAGTATTTGTTAGGGTGAGGACAAGACCTATTGAGGTTAAGGATCTTATGAGTAAGACAATGATTGCATATTATTGTGATGGATGTGGTTCTTATAGTGAACAACGTTTGGGTAAGAAGAGTGAAAAGGTTGGTAAGAATGGTAAACCTGTTGTAAAATTTGGTGCAGCATTGGGTCCACCAGTGGGGACACGTTGTAAATTTTGTGGTGGTAAACATCACCTTGCTGGTCCTATGTATGGTGGTCCACTTCACGATGAACGATTTGTTGATGAGATATTACGTATAAACAAGGAAGACCATGGTGATGATGTGTATGGTACACGTAAGAGGATTGAAGGGATGGTTACTTTAGCAAAGAATGAAATTGCTACACCATTCTATTTTTCACCTAATCAAGTTTCTAGTGTATTAAAATTACAGGTTCCACCTATCAAACGGGTTGTTGCTGGGTTGGGATCCTTAGGGTATAAATGTTCTTTAACACATGCACAGGCTAGTTCGTTAAAGACAGATGCACCATGGGAAGCAATTTGGTATGTAATTGATCAAT
Source organism: Jamesozyma jinghongensis (assembly GCA_030572895.1). Lineage (NCBI taxonomy): Eukaryota > Fungi > Ascomycota > Saccharomycetes > Saccharomycetales > Saccharomycetaceae > Jamesozyma > Jamesozyma jinghongensis. Next base: position 64,368 of record JAJMCG010000016.1, read on the forward strand.
GTGATAAGGATCGTGATGTTAGTAAGATGAATACAAATACAGCCGGTTATCGAATCATGCAGAACAAGACACAATGGATGTCAGATGTTCCCTTTGATGTTACAAAATTATCCTTTGAAGAGAATGAACAAAGTGGTAAAGTTGAAGCGTTACGTAAGCTTAAGATCACTCGATACCAGGAGAACCCTACAAAGAATTGGGGTCCTAAGGCACGTCCAAATGCGTCGTAAATCAAGAATAAATAAATAAAAAAAATAAAAAAGACATATATATATATATATATGTAAAGAAACTATAGACGAGGATAAATATTTTGTTGTATTAGCATTGAATATTGTTGATTATTATTATTATTATTATTAAATAGTGTATATAAGGCTAAATGCTTATTGTTGGTCTAGTAGTTGTTGTCTTCCGAAATATTTGACCTTGTTGTAGTAAAAGATAGGATTTGGCCAACCGATGGCTACGTAAAGCACAGAGGCCCAAATAACGACACCTGTTGTGATTCTCTTTACCTCTGATCCAAAGAATGTCATTCCTGGCTTTGCATGTCCGAGTCCATAGGCGTTGTAGGAGTATTGTCTAGCTGCGAAGCCGGATCTTTTGATAGTATTGAGTGCAGCGTTACGTACGAACATCATTGTTTGTATGTGTTATGTTGTTGTGATGATGTAGTGGTGATGCAGCTTGCCGCTTACTAAACTTTCGATGTGGCCTGGACTTTATATATAGAGGAGACCCGGCGAAATGGCCCGGAGGAAGTATCGGGAGTAAATCCGAGTAATTGCTCACTGTAGGAGTACTGTTGGGGTATGATTCGTCACCCTTGCGTGTATTTTGTAAGGGGTTGAGCAAGTATCGGTTGGAGTAAGAGTGAGTGTGAAATCGGTTGGAGTGTGTGTTGCACAGAGATCTGCGGAGAGCGTGGATGCGTGGGGAAGTGTCGTGGGGAGGTAGAGCGGTGTCTCTGCACGCGGGTTTGTTAGTCCCAGATAGAGTTTTGCAGTTTGTGGGTCACGGCGCACGTACAGGTAAGTGGAGTCACAGAGAGGCACGCAGTCCAGGATGATGCCAGTAAGGTCCCCGTTGGCGGCTACGCTGCTGTTTAAGGTGATCGCAGAACGTACCGCAGGGCCAACATGCGTGGAACATATCTCGGCAAGTGTCCGGGTAGCGTCTGCAATGTCCTGCACGGCTGGTAGAGTTGGAAGCCGTGTGGAGCCGGTTTTGCTGGTCGCCTCGTCTGGAGTGATGAGCGTACAAACCGTCGTCAGGAACGATCTGTGATTTGTGACACATTCTGGCCATTCCCTAAGAGCAAAATGTGTCGATTTTAATTGTTTCTGTAATTCATTTAGCAATGCGGCGGTAACGTTCTTCCGTGGTTCTGCTGTATCTGGTGAATTTAGTTCTATCGCTACTAGGATTCCCTCAAGACGATCTGTTAGAATTAAAAGTCTCTGTAGACACGGAATCACTACTAAAGGCAGTACTTGTAACAATGAATCGTTCATCTCTGTAAGAAGTCGTGTCCATTCCTCATGATTTCGTTTGCCAATCGTATATTTGGCCCATTCTTGTAACTCTTGACTCACACCACCTGTAAGTATATAATTATCCAACGCTGTGGTCAACTCATTAAAGTCAATGGCCTCATGACATACTCTTTGTAGAAAATTTTCATATGTTTGAATATATTCTCTTGTAATACTGGATAAATGATTACCAATCAATTTAGTTAAGTCTGTCATCATCAGATATGTCTCAATTAGGGAAACATATATCGGTGAATTCACAATTTTGCGAATATCAAAATCAATCGTTGTTCCATCCTCATAGACTCCTCTATATAATCCCCTATCCATATTCATCATTCGACATATCCTTGACGTATTCGAATGTGATCCATCCACTCTAATATTAAATTCACCATCAAATATAATCATAAATTCATCATTGTCTCCACCATGCAAAATATGTATATCTAATAATCCCTGTTGTGTTACCCATCCATCACGATTGGAAACATATTCAATAATCTCTCCACTAACTATTTTAACCAATCCAGGCATCATCCTTAAACAATTATCTTCACCATCAATATCCCCAACCATCAATCGATCCCATACACAACTATCAACAGAACGAATACCACTTCGCATAAAAGAGATCAATTTACCTCCACGGAAACAATCAACTATACGTACACTCCCATCAACAAAAAATAATGAAAGGTATCGGCCATCAACACAATCCCATACAATATCAATTAACTGACTTATATCCCGAATTACAATCTGTGCAATTCGATACCCATCCTTATCTCGAGTAATCTCCAAACCATCAGCGGTACGTCTGACACTTAGAGATATATGTGGATTATTTCTTATCATTACTCCCTTTCTGTCTCTGTCCCTCTTTTACTTCCCAATAGTCTCACAAAGTATTATTGACATTTCTTCCCGTATACAAAAAAAAACAACCATAACTGAAAAATTTATCCTCATCATTCTAAGTAATACACAACCACAGACACATGTTTAAGAAGGAACCAAGGGTTAAAGCTCTAAGCAATCTGAAAAATTCAGATAGAAAGAAACTTTTATCTTCATTATCTACTCAATTACCTACCTCTGATCTAACTATCCCATCTTCAACAACCATCAAACAGACAAACTTCATCACACAAACAGCACAAGGAACCATATACACCAATGACATAAATATCCCCATCCTATTTACCCGTAAACACCATGACACAATATATCCAACAGTTTACACCTGTTGGTCCAACCCTACCTTCTTGCCCCTAGTTATGACACATGGTTTTGTCATCGAGGATAAGTTATTCAACGGCGCAAACCTAATGATCAGTGGATGTATCCCACCATTCGACAACAAACTCACACCAGGAACATTATGTGGTATTGTCAGCAGGGATAAGCCAGGTGTGGTGATGGCTGTCGGTTTTGTCAGATTGAATATGCCAACGTATCAAAAAGTATTGGGTGAGACAGGTATAGCCGTTGAAATCGTGCATTATTTAGAGGATACATTATTTGAGACATTTAAATGTAAATTGGAACCACCTACATCTTTAACCGTAGAACCTACAGTGACATTAGAAGTGGTAGATGAAACAATATCACAGGCACAGACAGAGGAGGAAGTGACACAAGAACAAAGGGTCGAGGAGATCGCGCAGGTACTAGATCAATTGACAGTAGAGGATGTTGATTATTTTATTACAAGGTCTCTGTATTATACAATCGTTCTAGGAAATGTAGAAACACCAATCAGTTCATCCAATTTCATTTCAAATCATATCATCCGTAATTTACCTGATGTAGATCATAACAATGTCAATTTGAAGAAATCTTCTTGGAAGAAGACTGCTAAATTTCTCAAACACTTTGAAAAGGAAGGATTTCTTAAGTTAAAGGGGAAAGGTGATAATCTTACAATCATGTCCCTAAATAAAGAGAGACCTGAATTGGAAAATTTTGTACCTTATAAAGTTGGTTCACAAACTAGTAAAAGTAATAACTCCAATGTCACGACAAAAGATACACATTCCACAGCGTCTGTTAATCTTTACAAACCAATTAATCTTGCCAGGTCCTTTTTATCATCATTAGATGTACCATTAAAATCTTATTACACTTCAATGGAAATTAGAGATACGATTAATGATTACATAAAGGTTCAAAATTTAGCTGATTCAAAGAAGCCAAAGAACATATTGTTAGATGACATATTATTTGATATGTTCTATAACAAGAAGAAAATGACTCCCGAAATGACAAGAAATGTTCAAAGGTCCACTTTGTTAGACCCAATTCTAAGAAACAATTTTACTCAATATTTTCAACTATACAAAGACAACAACACTCCAGTCTTTAAGAATCCAATGAAGGGTTCTTTACCACACGTAAAGATCTTCACCGAGATGAAAATTGGCAGAAAGATCATTACCCGTGTCTCCCATTTCGAGGTTTACCAGATCACTCCAGATGAACTCGCTGCAGATTTGAGGAGACTATGTAGTGGATCAACTACTATTGGTGAAACAATGACCTCTCCAAAGGTCGCTGAAGTGCAAGTACAGGGCTCCCACGGACAAATAATTATTGACCACTTAAATAAGCTTGGTATCCCCACCAAATGGATAGATTATGAAAATAAAGTCAAACCAAAGAAGAAGAGAAAGTAAATTATATATCATCTTGTGTATTATACACTATATAAATATATATAGTATTTGATCTAGCATCGATTACGAAAAGCGAATAGCATATGGAAAAAAAACACAACTTTATGAAACAAAATAATCCCTTCGACAAGACAGAAATTATCGAACCAAACGCCCTCAAACCATCAAATGAACACATACAGGTCGATTCTACAGGGGTCCAAATATACTCAGAGATACCTCCATGGTACAGTAATGCGTGCTGCTGAAGAAGTTGCACCAAAGTCTGCTATCTCCAAAGAACAATTGAAGAAAAGAGAATTACGTAAATTTATCAAGAGTAAAGCCGATGCACGTAAACCTGCCTCTTCAAACCCATTATATATGAATGTCCCACAGGCATTACGTTATCTACGTGCGGCAGAGGTCGGTCAACCTACCTCACAACAGACTATCACTTTGACAACTTTAATCGTTGGTGAAAAAGGTGTTCCACCATTATACGGTAACGTTGCACTACCAACTCCATTACGTATGAGTAAAATTGCTGTATTTACCAATGACCCAGAGAAGCTAACTGCTTTAAAGGAGAAATTCGATATTCATGTTTGTGGTGGGATGGACTTAGTTCAAGGAATCAAGAATGGCACAGTGAAAATCGATTTCGATAAGGCCTTTGCCTCGACTGATATCGCCGGCTCACTTATGAGTGAACTAGGTAAGATTTTGGGTCCTCGTGGTGTCTTACCCAACGCAAAGAAGGGTACCGTCTCTGATGATTTGATCAGTTTAATTCAGGATAATGTCGGTCGCATGCCATTCAGAGAACGTGCTAAGAACATTAGTATCAGTGTTGGGAAGAGTACTTTCAGTGATAAACAAATTCTCGAGAATATCATTGCAACAAGAGCTGCTTTTAAGACCGCGATGAGCACACAGAAGGCTAAGAAGCCAAGTATCCTAGGGAAGACAGTCATTTCCAGTTCTCATGGACCTGGTATCGTCATAGATTTCGCTTAGATCATTTGTACATAGAAATACATATAAAATGCCTTCAAATTCATGTAGATAATATAATATATTAGTGTTTTATTCTTATATACAAGTGTAGGTATATATTTACTTATTTTTTGCGTACGTTGATTAGTGGGAAAGGTACCATCTTCCTTTCTCTCTTCTGTCCTTTAAAATATTGGACTTAAGCTTGGACTTTGCTCTAGAAAGAAAACCAAATTTTCTCTTTCTCTTAAGCGTACTAGGTTGGTAAGTATTACCCCTACTCTTCCACCTTCTCTGAGAGAATAACCCCAAGGAGTATTGTAATGGGGAGCCCTGTAGCATACCCATAGGTTGGGATCTCACGATATTGAGACCAACTGTGTTAAAAGAGGATACACCGCTAAAGGAGGATAAAGATCTCTTGAAGATGAGACTCGATAGGTAGGACATGTTGCTCTTTTTTGTCTGTTCCAGTGTGAATTAGTCTCATACGAAATTGTTTCTTCCTTTTCAACCGGAAGAAAATAAAATCACAAACAGTGATAAACAAACAAAAACAATCAAACAGAATTAGAAAAGTGAAGACAAAATAACCAGTCAATTACCTGTTATCAACACTTTTAATGAACGGAAACAAGGAGAACGAGACAATACAGTACGATACATTTAGCAGTTTCCCACAAACGCCTCCAAGAAAGCAGGTTATAACGGAGGATCGCGTTCCAATGAGATTGCCTTTGGCATCCAAGGATAACAATAATCGTTCAGCCAGCTTTCTCAATCACAAGGGGAAGAAGACGGTGCTCAGGAAGACATCAAGCATACAGGTCAAGAAGTATGGATCCATTTTGAACCAAGGTGGGCCACAACTGCCTAGAATGAAGAGTCTCGTATTGAAGGATCTTGACGATCACAGTGATGTTGATACTGAAGATGATGATGAGGGTTTTCTTGAGACAAAATTGAAGAAGGCAATGAGTCGATCTGTGGAGGAGAAGACTGAGATTGAGGCTGGCGGTATATTTGGTAAGGATGGTCTAAGTAAATTACTCGACCAGGAGGACAGAGAGTTAGAATCTATATCTACAAGGGTAAAGGAACTACCCTATGTTCCAGATGGATACATACAATTAAATGATTTCGATATACAGAAGTTGCAACAGTATAATCATGAAAACGAAATATATTTTACAGATGATATGGATAGTGATAATGCGAGTGTGCATCTAATGGCATTAGAAGAGATTGACAGTGATCTAGAGGATAATTTTCCTGTAAGGAAAAAGAGCAACAACGCTAGCATACAATGTTCAGTGACTACAGAACAACCTGCTGACGCATTTGGAGTCCCCCTCGTTGAATTGGATTCTGAATACAACGGAGAGGGTCTGTCGATAGATGACCTAGAGTCTCTACTTCGTTAGACACCAATGAATATTCGCATATATACATACTACGTATATTTCTTTATCACGCTTTTATCAGTTTAGTATATGACTCTTTTTTTTAATAGATGAGCAATATATACAAAAAAAATAAAATAGGAACTGTCAAGTAAAATATAAAGGAGCCACTGAATTTTTATATAAAGTCTAAACTACAAAAGTCAACAAAGGTAATTCTATCTGCCTCGTTAACATAATATTGCCAATTGATCCCAGGGATGATACAAACAAACGGAACTTATTACGATTCTTCGCTAGGAGATTTCAAGCCAGCGGAGAAGATTACATTATCTGACCTCAATGAGCATGTGCTTAGTGCACAGTATGCCATCCGGGGTTCTATTCCAATGAAAGCTGAGGCCATAGAGTATCAAATTAATAATTCACCAAATTCCTTACCCTTCAACAAGATTGTAGCTGCCAACATAGGTAATCCTCAGTCACTTGAACAGAAACCATTGACCTTCTCTAGGCAAGTTGTATCGCTTTTACAATACCCTGAAATGCTGCAGAATAGAGATGCCCTTATCAAAAATAAGATATTTGCAAGTGATGCTATGGATCGAGCTACTAAGTTATTAAATGATATTGGCGGTTCGGTGGGTGCATACTCATCCTCTCAGGGTGTATACGGTATTAGAAAATCTGTGGCAGATTTTATCCAAAGAAGAGACGAAGGTGAGCCAGCCTATCCAGAAGACATATTCATGACAGATGGGGCTACAAAGGCTGCTACATACTTGCTTTCAGCACTCTGTAAGGGCCCACAAAGCGGTGTGTTGATCCCAATTCCCCAATATCCATTATATACTGCATCTTTGACATTGCTGAATTCAACAGTGTTACCATATTATCTGGATGAGGAGTCCGGATGGTCCACAAACGCAACTGATATAGAAAGTATCGTCTTGGACAGTATATCAAAGGGGATCAAACCTTCGGTGATTGTTATTATCAACCCAGGTAACCCAACAGGCGCGGTGTTATCAAAGGATGTTATATCGAAGATACTTAAAATTGCTGCGAAGTATGGAATTGTAGTTTTGGCCGATGAAGTCTACCAAGATAATATTTACATGAAGGATGCTAAATTCCACTCGATGAAGAAGGTTTTAAGATTCCTACAGGATCAATTTCCTGGCAAATATGATAATGTTCAGTTAGCATCTATGCATTCCACTTCCAAAGGCGTCTTTGGTGAATGTGGTCAAAGAGGTGGTTACATGGAATTGGTTGGATTTGGTGATGAAGTTAGACAGGAGATATTAAAATTGGCATCATTATCAGTTTGTTCTGTGGTAACAGGTCAAGCATTCACTGAGCTGATGGTTAATCCTCCTAAAAAGGGAGATGAATCTTATGAGTTGGACAAATCAGAGAGACAAGCTATTCATGATGGTATGGTTGAAAGAGGTTTCTTACTTTACAAAATGTTTCAAAGATTAGATGGTGTAGAATGCCAAAACCCACAAGGTGCAATGTATCTATTCCCAAAGTTATTGTTTTCAAAAAAAGTTTTCGACGAAGCCAAGAGAGCAGGGATGGAGCCAGATGAGTTTTATTGTCATGCATTATTGGACGCAACTGGCATTTGCACAGTTCCAGGTTCTGGCTTTGGTCAAAAAAAAGGCACGTATCATGTCAGAACTACTTTCTTAGCGCCAGGAACTGACTGGATTAATCAATGGGAATCGTTCCACACAGATTTCTATAAAAAATATCACGATTAAATGAATTTCTCCTCAATTCTATATAGTTATTTAGTTCCTATGCATGCAGATACATATATTTATAATACCTTCAATTTTATGAGTCAATGGTTTTAGTTATATCTCCATTGAAATTTCTTCATTAAGAGATAATTCAGGCTTAATTCTTTTGAGTTTAGGATGCTCACTCTCTCCGGAAACATTTTCATCGAGGCCATCTTCAGGTTTCTCTAACCAATGTTTTTCAGCATGAGCATGATGTTTCTCTCCCATTCTATCGCTTCTTTTTTGATTCTCGATAGAATCATCAATAGATGTAAGTGGTGCTTTAATAGCATGTAGTTTGGCATTGGTCTCCAAATATCTGTCACCTGCATCCTCCTCCTCGTCGTCTTCGCTGTTTCCATCTTCTTCGCTGTTTCCATCTTCTTCGCCATCCTCATCGTCCTCAGTCTCGTTTTCTCCAATAACCTCTTCTTGAGCCTGTTTTTTAGAGGCTTCATCAACCTCCAAATATATTAATCCATTAGTACCAAATGTAATAACACTATCGGCACTCGATTCATCCAAAATGCTTTCTCTCTTATCACTAAATTTTTTGGCAATATCTGGGATTTCATTACATAATAAATCAGCAGGCACACCTTCTGCTTCAACCGAAAAATTGGTATTTTGTTCTGATACGAGCTTTAAACATTGGTTCCAATCTTCCAGGCACAGTTCCCTATTTCTCTCAAATAATTTTCGTATTCTCCTGATGCCCCAAGTATGAAACTTTTTTGGATGACACATACCCAAACCTATTCTCATCTCATATGTATTTGCAACTCTCTCGCATACATCAAACATATCTTGCCATCCTAATGAACTAGTTTCAATAAAAATCGGTTGTCTTACTAGGCCTAATAATATATGTGCAAACCCAGATATTAGTTTTTTAAACCGGGTACTTTTCAATGGTCTGATCCAGACATATCTTGAATTATAATCTCTGCAAAGTAAGATATAAGAATACTTACCCTCAATCTTTGCCCCGTCCTCAAATGCCTTGAATATTTCAATATGAACTCTTTCTAATGGCATAATTGATTTGTAGACATTCTTGGGCTTTTTCTTTTCAAGACGAATTATATTCATGGATGAATTACAAATAGAACAATATTGCAGAGTTTTAACTAGTGTGGCATAAGAAATGTTGCAAATGGATTGACACAATGTCAAACGCATCTTATTGACACCTGCATGCTTGTTTAATAAATGTGTAGACATGATTATGTCAAACAAATATAATGGTTCACATACAAGCCTATCTTTTCTTAGATGATCACGGACTTTACCGTCATTGTCTCTGTAATATCTTCTTTTCAGAAGCACTAATTTTTCATCCAAGTATTTACCACGAGTTTTTGGCTCCGCTACTCTCAAAGTTTCAAGGGTTAAATTATTGGTAGCAATCAATTCATAGGTTTCTTGAGTGATATTACCTCTAATAGTTGGATAGAAAGCCAAAAACTCACGTTCCCCACGTTCTAATAATTCCATATTCAAATCAGGCTCTGGAAACTTTTTATACGATAAGCCAATCTCTGGAACTTGAAGAGGGTTTTTTAGAGAACGAGCAAGTGTAATTCTAGTTAAATCGTGTTTCGAATCCAATATTAATGCGGGAGTTGTAGATTTTATTACCAGGTCCAGGTCTGCTTGAGTTCTCTCATATTGCTTCTCGATCTTTTTTGCTAAGTATTCATCAGATTCATTATCATAATCTTCTTCTTCTTCTTCTTCTTCTTTTCCTTCCTCTTGTCCTTTTCTCCTCTCATTACAAGTTGTATGTTTCCCGAGTTTGTTATAATTTGGTTTAGTTTCAGATGAACTTTCCTCATCAATCAGTGTGGCCTGTGTATCAGACATGGATTTAGTCTGAAAGTGAGAAATGTAAAATAAATATTACAACAGTTATAGTAATTTGGTATATTGAGCAAAAGCTCTAGGTTATGTATTCAACTGTTACACTTTTTTATCAATACTGCCATATAAGATCTTCAAGATCAAAACTTCAAAAATTTTCACTATTTTTCAGAGCTAGGCACATATGATACAACCGCCGCCACGGTAATACTCTCTCGGTATGTGTTTGGAAAAAATCAAGCACCATTAATTCGGTTATATGCTTAAAATATGTTTGAAGGATTATATATGTGTGTATCTATCTATTGTAATTTTTTTGCATCCACAGATGAGGAAGTTTGACTGATTTGTAAAGAAGATATGGCAACTAGGAGCCAGGAAGGCAACCAACCAATACAGATAACAAACCATGTCCAACAATCCAATTTCTCCCATGCAGATACTAACCCATATAATATATCCATGTTAGGTAATTCAGCCTCAAAATAATTGCAGAATATTAAAATGGATATAAAAGGATTAGAGATTAATAAAAGGAAAAAATTCTTTATTCTTAACCTTCTATTTGAAAAATCTTTAATACCACATGTTTGAACTAGCGTCATTGGAAAAGCAAGGATACCAACACCAAAGGCTAATGGAAAGTTAACCATGAGTAGGGACGTCAATACCAAACTAAAATAAAGGTTTGCAAAGACCCGGATTCTAAAAGTTAAACGTTCTTGCATGAAAGGAAAATAATTTGAAGAGATAAATGGTAGTAAGCAGATGATAGAACTCAAAGCTACAAGAATATTAGGTTTAGGTGCGTATAGGAATCCTTGGGAGACTACGAAGGATATAAATAAACTAACACACGAAATTAAACCTGCAACTAAACTCTCTGTTGAAAAGAATGAAATTGAAGCATAGTCGTTATTGAATAAAGCATTTAATGCAGCAACGGCATATGCTATGGATATTATGACAGCACTTGGCAGGTAGCTACTAATTGAAACAAAGTTTCTTGGAGCTAGCATTAAGTAAAAAAAGAATGATTGATGGAATTTTTCTAATAAATTGTTAACAGATCTGAACATAGCTTCAGGAATACGACCAAATGTAGTAATATCGATACGATTAGAGTCACCGATTGCTTTTAATGTAACAGCTTGGATTCTCCAACCACTGAAAGCCTCGTTACCATGTGTCTTCTTAATACCAGATAAAGCAGAATCTTTAATACCTAAAAATAGGGTTCTTAATCTTGACCTATATGTATGTTCTTCCATATCTTCCATTGGTAAGCCATTTAGTGAAACCTTCATCCCCTCATGCTCGGTAATTGAAACAGCAATGTTAACAAGGTCCAAGTTAGGCAATTCACCATTCAATCCATCGTAATAAATTTGTACATGATCAAAGAAATCGTTCGTACCCGGATAATCCAATACAACAGCAGCCTCCAAAGAACCGCCGGTTAAATCTAGGGATGTGTGATACGCCTCAACCCACGATCTCAAAGAAGCGTCGGTGTTTTCACTGAAGACGATGATGATATTCTTGGACCAAATTGGCCAACGAGAAAAGTATCTCAATAATGAAATACCTAAGGCGGCACCACCAATATTAAACTCGTTTTCGGAGTTAAACCATGGAACGGAAATAACCATAGCCTCAGTACCATCACCTCTTGGAGCATGGTATATACCATAAAGAGTGTCACCATGTTGCTCGTTTTTGTAGATACTTGTTTTCGTGCCAAAATCTTGTAGCCATTCAGCAACTATGGAATTCCTCACGTTTGCACTTGTGTTATTTATCTGAAATTCTTCAACTTGTGTACGATAACCTCTTAAAATATTCCATTCAGATTCTCTGAAATAACTGTAGGCTTGGGACGGCATTAACGCATTCTCTGAAATATATGTGCGTCTATACTGCCCATCTAATGGTAAAATCACAATCATTAATATACTTACAAAGACGCATAACTTCGATACCTTAGGTAAAAACTGCAATAATTTTGGGATAAACCCCTTTTGAACAATTACTCTGTGAACACGTTCAAATAAACCCATCTCTTAGTGTGTGTGTGTGTGTGTGTATTACTAGGCACAACAATTGTTTGGGAAATTCAATTAACTTTTAGAAGCTGCAGAATGTTTCAACCTACTTTGATAATCAAAAACGTTCGGGATAATTGATAAACAGAGTTCTGGATCTCAGAAGTATTATATTTTCTTACTTACTCTGAGGCTGCGTTTACGTGTAACTTCTTTTTGTCGATACTGTTTTTCAGCTTTTAATATGTTGGACAATGCGTGGTTGTCCGAAATTACCCTGGGCCATTTCGGACAGCAGATATCAAAATATAGAGAATAAATACTACTGAGAGCAGGAAGAGTGCAAAAGAAGCTCTTTTTGAAGACAAGGACAGCTAGACAAGTTAAACTTTGCAATATGGTTAATTTTTTTTGTTTTTTCGTTTGACAATTGCAAGCAAAACATAATTTAAATTTTGTTAATTATGTTGATCTGTCAGACATATCATTATATTCAAATGTTATGATGGAAATGTTCCTTTATATTTTTCTATTCTTACAAGTTGTTCCTGGTTGTATACTCTAGGTCTGTTATAAATAAATATTGAATAAAGAATGTAATGTTTCATTGCCACGAGTAATTTTAGGGTGTTGTGGTGTTTGGAACACATCAGAAAAGGTTCGCATATTCAGAGTGTGTTACTGCTAACAATATCAATCTTTTATTTTTACTTCGCTCTATAAAATTTAATCTAAATCAGGGAATTACCTACATAAGGAAATAGGTTGGTTTTAATATTTGGTTTTATATACAGTTCGGTTTAGTCTACTTCAGTTTCCATATGATATTATTGAGCATTTGATCTAAAAGGGAAATTTCTAAACGGCAAACAATTATGTAAGATTGGATAAGCGAAGAAATAAAAGGTTTAACATTGTGCGAAGAAGTTGTGGGGTACATAAAGATTCAGGACATATAGAGAAGTATATGACAAATTCAGTGCAATTGGTTGAGGGAAGTTTTTATGTTGGTGTTGATGTTGGTACAGGCTCCGCTAGAGCATGCATAGTTGATTATAAGGGTAATATTCTTGCTATTGCAAGCAAAGATATCAAGAGGGAAGAATTGAAAGTGGACCACATTACACAGTCCTCTGTAGAAATATGGGACGCGATATGTGACTGTACTAAGAAAATATTGTCAGAATCAGGGGTGAACCCCTCAAAGGTTCGTGGTATTGGATTTGATGCTACTTGTTCTTTGGTGGTGGTTGAACAGCAATCTAACAAAGAAATTGCGGTTGGTCCTGATTTCACGAATGTTGACCAAAATGTTATATTGTGGATGGACCATCGTGCAATAAAAGAGACAGAAGAGATAAATTTAACGAAAGATAAATGTTTGAAATATGTGGGTAGTCGAATGTCTGTGGAAATGGAGCTACCAAAAATTAAATGGTTGCGTAATAATATGCCAGGATCTACGTTTTTAAATAGTAAGTTCTTTGACTTACCTGACTACTTGACATTTAAAGCAACAGGTAAGGAAGCAAGATCATTTTGTTCATCTGTGTGTAAACTAAGCCTTCTGCCCGTTGGTGTTGAAGGTTCTACTGAAGGTTGGTCGAAGGACTTCCTTACTAAAATTGGCTTGCCCGAACTGATTGAGAACAATTTCAGCAAAATTGGTGGGCCCGTTTCAACTTCGACTAGAAATTTTTTGAGTGCTGGTGAGTATATTGCTCCTTTATGTGAACATGCAGCTGAAGAATTGGGTTTAACCACTGGGTGTGTTGTTGGATCGGGTATAATTGATGCGTATGCTGGTTGGATAGGTACAGTTGCGGCCAAGTTGGACGCCAATGATCGTCTTTCTTATTGTATTTCCAATGATTATAATGGGAGGCTTGCAGCTGTAGCAGGCACTTCAACTTGCCAAATCATTATGTCAGATAATCCAATATTTGTTGATGGTGTATGGGGTCCATATAGAGATGTTATTATTAAAGGACATTGGTGTGCGGAAGGTGGTCAAAGTTGTACGGGCGAATTGTTAGCACATGTACTAGAAACACACCCAGCCTATTTTGAACTCTGCAATCTTTCCAGAGAGCAACAAATGTCAAACTTTGAATATCTAAATAAAATATTGGAAAAAATGGTTGTTATAAAAAATGAGCGTTCTATTCTTGCTCTTGGGAGGCATTTATTCCTCTATGGTGATTATCATGGTAACAGATCACCTATTGCTGACCCTTCTATGAGAGCAGCTATAATTGGTCTTTCTATGGATACTTCTGTCGAAGAATTAGCTGTCATATATTTAGGGGCCTGTGAATTCATTGCCCAGCAGACTAGGCAGATTATTGAAACTATGATTAAGGCTGGTCATGAAATTTCAGCCATTTTTATGTCAGGTGGGCAATGTCGAAACAACCTTTTAATGAGAATTTTGGCCGATGCAACTGGTTATCCTATAGTGATTCCTCGATACATTGACTCTGCTGTAGTCTTTGGCTCAGCAATTTTGGGTGCAACAGCTAGGACCTTATTTGATAACAATTACATCGAATCTTTGAATGGACAGAGCAGTAATAATAATATATTATGGGAAATTATGAAGTCAATGACAAGTTCTGGTGAAATTGTAAAACCAAACGAGGAAAATCATCCAGATCGTATGTTATTAGATGTGAAATATAAAATATTCTTAGAAATGGCGGAGAAGCAGAGAGAATACCGGAATGCAGTGGATGATATTGAAAGTAAGCTACTTGGACGCAAGAAATAATGCAACAATTCTTCTTTCGATTTTGGTCCCACTAAAAGAACTACATGCGTTAATGCGAAGAATGCAAAATAGAAAGTTGAGATTACAGTTGTTAATGGTGTGTATCTAAAAAACAAATGTAAGAGTATATATGCATATATTAGTTCAATAAAATCATATTTTATAAAACATTATTTACCTTGCATCCGAAATTTCTGAGGTTTCTCTCTCTGCACTTTCTACGTTTTCAATTTCGCAAGCACCATCATCATTATCCTTATCTTTTTCTATCTCATCTACATCTCTAAATTCTTCTGCTTCTTGCTGTCAACATCTCTCCCCTCCTCAGATATGACTCTGGTTTGATCCTTTTCATTAGTAAATTCTCTTAGTGACTCCGCTTCTTTGCACTTCTCCTGAATAATGTTATTACTTATTCCTGCTATTTTTATTTCCTTTTTTCCCTCATGTTCAGCCTTTCTATCAATTTCATCAAATGCACATACGACATCTTGGGCATTTGACAACTTTTCAGCAGTTTTTAATTGATTTGTCAATTTTCTTAAAATCAGATCATTTCTCTGAGTCAAATCAAGAGTGGAATACATATCTTTAACGTCATCCAGACACCATGCAACTTGTCTCCATTGTTTTTGTTCTGCCCATTGTTTAGCTGCCATAAGTTTGAAAAAGCTTGATTTACGTTTTCTAGTTAACCCTTGTGCAAGAAGATCGCACTCCAAATCTTCATTTCTTTCAGTATCTAATAAGGTGCTACTATCATCACTAATTAACCCAACTTTCTTCCCATCCATCGATTTCGCGCGTTGAAAGTCATTATTTTCTACTTTATGTCTGATTCTAGGATCAATTCTCAAACCATAACAATCGCTTAATCTTTCCCAGATCATAATTTGAGAGCAGGGACCAAGCTTACACTCTTGTAACATCGTTTCTAAATAATCTATAGCATAGGGTGTTGATGTCCAAGTGTCGTTTAACGACAGAAATAGCTCTGAGGAGAGAATCATGCATCTAGTTTCGTAGGAACGAAAAGGTTGCAGGGTTAAATCTGAATTTTCACCAATAAGTCCTTCTTCATTTGATGCACAAAGGTCATATGCATCTAGGGCCCGTTCTATCAATGGATCTATTTCATTCTTTATCATTTTAACTGTAACAATATTTTGACCACCCATAAGTAAAGATGCGGCAGCCCATTCTAAACATGTTGCTAAATATTTTGGGTAATGTTCGAAGTCATGACTCAGGGAGTCGTATGTCGCATATGCGGTTTTAAAATCGGAGAGCATCATCGACCAATCTGCTAATTTTCTCAAAAGGAATTCGTTTGATGATGCAGCGAAATAGTCATTTCCATAGCCATCCTTAGTAAGTCCTTGTTGTTGGTGTGTAGAGGCCTTTGACATAAATTTTTTCACCCATCTAGAACCATGGAATATTGATCTTCTTGGTTGCATTATATTTTCATCCCAGAATGCTATCTTTCTTTTCATGAATGGAATCAATAAATCATAAACCAATCTATCAAGAATATCATAGATGTGGTTAATTAATTTGATTGGAAGTTCTGTGTTTCCTTCTTTTTCCATAAAGTATATCATTTCTTCTAATGAAGACATAACTGGCTGATGTAGTGTTACCTGAGGGTCTTCTTTGTAACTTTTGCTCCACAGAGGTAACCAAATAGCCTCTACAAATAGTTGTTTCTTCAACTTCTTAGCCAAAATCTGGCAGTCCTCCATTTGTTCTTCTGAATCTGAATCGTAACATAGTAAAAACACGGGTAAAATATCGTTGTTGTTTATAAATACAGGAAATTTTTCTGTATTACGATGTAAGTTTCTGAAATTAATTAATAGATCTCTAGCATCTTCATAAGTTTGTCCTTTTGAAAGATCAAGGCCTATTAATGAAACTACAGGATGATTGAACGATTCGTAGGGTGATAAATTTGATGTTGATGATATGGCTAAAGAAAAGAAGCTGTGGTATAAAGACTTTTTCAAAAGTTTGTGTGTTGTTTTGTCAGTGGTATACTTTTGTATTAATTCCAAATAATTTGTTAGGTATAATTCCAACGTATGGTATTCAAAAAGCATATCATTATCTGAAGTAGTTTCGACCAAGTCATCAAGAGGCCGTGTAAATCTAACATATTGTGATTGTGTCGAATCACGTTCGAAGAGGCTATTAGATCTACTTCTGTGACGTCTTGTACTATTTGTAGATCCAGGAGGGAGTGTTAGGTTAGACATTGCTTTGTCGTTTTCGACCGACTTATATTCATTGGCCTGATCCCTATCTGAGACGCATCCACCAAAGAATCTAAACAGCATGTACAAAGAGTCAATATTGTACGTTTCGCTAATATGTGCATCCAATACTGGCGTTGAAGTGACTGTTATTACTGGTGAAATAGCATGTGATGTGATCCGTTTGGCAATCTCTGGAGGAACCTTCTCATTTTTATATTCTAGGTGAAACACCAGGTTCATGTAATGCTCGTAAGTTAAGTTTCCCATGATCCAAACTTGAATATACCGAATGGATACTATTTTATTAGTTCGTCTTACGTCGTATATCTGTCTGCTGTACTGTGAAGCAATTAAGTTTATGTACCGAAATTTCACTTTTTCGACTGTAGGAAATATTTACAATATAATCTTTATGTCGTTGCTTGTTGACTAACTCAACTAAGAACTAGTTTTTATGATATATTGACGATTAAAATATAATATACCGTTACTTTGCATGTGATAATGAAATGAAATAGTTTCGGTAATTTTTGCTTTAGAGTTACATAATATTTTTTCTTAAGTTTAAATATTCAGTACTCCTTTAACGTACTCACTTGAGATTATTCACGCAATATATAATTAATCATCAATTGTATTACTTGGTTTAAATTTATGTTGTACTTATAATACGTTATCCTTTGACTTCAGCTTTGTCTGTTTATAAAGTAGAGCAGCTTTGGCTTGATATAAGAAGCCGCCTGATATCGTTTCAAGAATTTCAGCTCACAAATTCAAACTGCTACGAAGCTACAATTAAAGAAACTAAAAAGAAGGCGAAAAGGAAAAACTAATATATGTCCTCGTTTGTTGGAGCCAATCAGAATAGGTCATCTACCTTTGGGAAATCGTTATCTCTTAAGGTTGATGGTGGTTTCAACGCTGTTTCGATAAATCCCTCTGGTAGGGATGTTGTATTGGCTAGTCGGCAAGGTCTATACATCATTGATCTTGACGACCCATTTTCCCCACCAAGATGGTTACATCATGTTACTCCGTGGCAAGTTGCAGATGTGCAATGGTCTCCCCATCCTGCAAAACCTTACTGGGTTGTGTCGACATCTAATCAGAAAGCAATTATATGGAACTTGGCTAAATCGTCTTCAGATGCAATAGAGTATACATTACACGGTCATAGAAGAGCAATTACAGATATTAATTTTAATCCGCAACACCCAGATATTCTTGCAACATGTTCCATTGATACATATGTCCATGCATGGGATACAAGAAGCCCCAGTAGGCCTTTTTATTCCACAAGTTCTTGGAAATCTGGTGCATCTCAGGTTAAATGGAATTTCAAGAATTCAAACATATTAGCATCCTCACATGGCAATGACGTTTTCATTTGGGATTTAAGAAATGGTTCTACACCAGTAAAGAAACTAATTGGACATGAAAGTAGTGTTAATAGTATCGATTTTAATAGATTCAAATCATCCGAAATTATGTCAAGCTCTAATGACGGTACAGTTAAATTTTGGGATTATTCAAAAAACTGCAAAGAATCGAAAAAGACTATTAGCACTGATTTTCCTATATGGAGAGGTAGATATTTGCCATTTGGTGAAGGTTGTTGTATTATGCCAATGGTTGGTGGTAATAATTCAGTGTATTTATCGAGTTTGAATAGCGAAGATGATAACGATAATGGCAGATCCAATAGTAATTCCACAAAACTGCAACCAATATACACATTTAAAGGACATACTGATAGAGTCATTGATTTTCTCTGGAGATCCAGGTATTCGAATGATACAGAATCTGATGACCGTGAGTTTGAATTGGTAACATGGTCTAAAGACTGTAATTTGAGATTATGGCCAATACCAGTTTCCGTCTATGATAAAGTTAATTTTGAAAGAGGCAAGAGATTAGAAGAGAAGCTTCCAAATTATGAATATGTGACATACAATAGAGAACCAAAGGCTTCTTTAAATACCCAACAATTGTCTTACAAAAGAATTCAAGAAACTTTGGTAACTACTTCTGGTTTAAAGAACGACAATAACGTGAACCATTTAAATTGGTTATCCGGTGTCAGAATAAACAATCAAAGTTCTCCAGATGATTTATTTGACTCGCCAAAATTACAGAATCTGGGAGAAGAAGTCAGCGCAATAGGTCATAAATTTCCGAAGGTTGTGTTTGAAAAGATTTCTGTCTCCACTGGTGAATTGGTACTTACATTGAATGGTCCATGGTCGGACACTAATCCTGATGAATATATATTCTTGAGAATTGAAGTGAAAATTCCACCTGAATATCCTTCAAAACACCATACACCATTATTCAAAATTGAGGAAAATGGTAAATTATCTACAACGAGGAAACAAGAGATAATGTCAATGTTGAAAGAAATTGGGAAAGTGTATACTGATGCTGGACTGTACTGTCTAGAGCAATGCTTGCATTACTTATTGGGTGAGAAGGTGAATCTCGATTTGGATGATAGAATCGATGAGCCATTGTTAAATTTTGATATTGCAGACCACATCGATTTTGATGAATTTGCGTCCATCTCTGACTCAGATGAATCTGAAAGGATAATGGATTCGTCGTCTGATTCAGAGGATGGTGAATTTAAGGATCCGTTTAACGAAACAAAAGAGGGTAGGAATACTTTTGGGAGGAACTTGGCAGTTGATAGTACACCGGTTCCAAATGAATGTGGTGCCGTTTGGAGTGCAACTGGTCAACTATTGTGCTTTTTTTCTACCGAGAATAAACCAGATAGGAAGCAGCATGATACTTCGAAGATAACACAAAAACATTTATCAAAAAGGCAGTCATTAAAGAGTTTTGAACCGCAACTAATGTTTAATAATTCTATTAAAGATGTCAAAGATGAAATTACGGAAAGTCGTCCAAAGAGATATGTTGATACCTTCTCTGCAAATGAGAATAGCTCCCATACAACTGTCGAATCTTCAGATGAGGATTCTTCATCTGATGATAGTTTCGACAGTTTTGTTGATGACTGGAATGATATAATTGGTAATGATATTGTTATGGGTACAAAATTACCAACATTGCTTGGAAATTTTGGAAAGACTTTTGGTTCAGTGCATTCTGAAAGTGTGAAAACTGGAGACTCTTCAAAACATACAAAAAATGTTATTATTAGTGAAAATTTTAGTTACCTTATACCAGATTCTAGAGAACTTGCCCTTGAATATGAGGTTTTGGATAATCAGCCAGAACAAATGGCTCGTAATAATGCCTTAGTTGCGGAGAAATATGGTCTAGAAGAAATAAGTCACTGTTGGCAAATTTTATCTGATCTATTTATGAACTACGGTGATGAAGATCCGTCTTCATTGATATGGGATAATCACCCAATGGGTATTCAATGGTTTGTGAAAGAGGCAATTGCATATTTTGAGAAACAGAACAATGTACAGATGTTAGCAATGCTATGCTGTGTTTTGGCAAGTCCATATATGAATGAATCTAAAACAATTAGTGATCCGGTAATGATAAGTAACCTAGAGAGTATAGTCACATTCGATGTTCCAGAGAATTCCGATACTTTGAAGGGAGACTCGCAGTCTCTATACTCTAATAGCAACAGTACTATCTTGAATAGTCATGATATTTTTGCAAGATCTAGAATCATGAATCTTATAGACAATGAATCCATTTCATCAGAAGATCATTTCAGTACTTTTCATCAACTTCATAGCAGTCGAATTATGAACGCAAGATCTCCAGTTATGCAAAAAAGAGTTTCTGCAGTTGGCGTACAAATGGCTGAAATGCCACCGAGGGCGGCTGAAATTAAAATTGAATTGGTCCATGATGATATACTCGATGCAATTCGACACCCAATAAGAGAGTCGATGGATATTGACGACATCCGTAAATGTAGGAAGTATGTTAATCAATATGCTAAGTTATTATTTAGGTGGGGTTTACCGATGGAAAGAGTCAAATTATTGAAAGTGACCATGAAGGCAATGTCGGCAAGATTAGGTACGGAATGTTTCCTCACAGACAAATCAGAGTATTCGAACAATAACATAACCATAGAGGAACACTGGTTTGATTCCAAGAAACAGATATCATTGTTTAGAAATTGTAACTATTGTAATTTGAAGGTGACCGGTGATGCATTCATCTGCGGGAACTGTCAGCACATTATTCACTCAAAGTGTGCACAAGAATGGTGGAACATTGGGAATGAATGTCCGTCAGGTTGTCGTTGTCGTTGTCCTGACATGTATGATCTACACGCACCAGATAATTAATTTTATATCTATTCTTTTATAAAGCTCCAATTGAATCAATAATATTCTCGTCGTTTATCTTTCGTTGATAATGAAATGCTTAGTCGTCACTCTGCGGAATTACCAAATTTTAAAAAAAAAGCTAGTTTAGGCACACCTCGAGAAACACCAGTTGTACATCTTAACACTATTACTGAAATTAATCCTGTTGGTATACTAGAGAAACCGACAGAATGAGTTTAAATAAGGTAGTAGTTATTTTAGGTGCCAATAGTAACCTGGGTCTAAATATTGCATACAGGTTATTGGAGAAAGAAGATCCATCAACTAAAATTACTTTTGTTCTTTCTTCAAGAACTATTGAACGTTGTCAAGAGGCAATCAATTTGGTGAAAGAATTCAATAACAAGTTAGAAAATCCAAGAACTATTAAATGTGATGATTTGATTATTGATTTGACTGATATGCATAGTGTATTGAAGGCAGCACAACAGTTGAAAGATAATTACAAGGAAATTAATTACTTTTATGTCAATGCTGCGCTCGGTGTTTGTAGTGGTATTAATTGGTTCAAAGCAGTTTGTGAGGTCTTGAGCAACCCAATTGAAGCAGTCACTGATCCAGGTTATAAAGTCCAAAAGGTCGGTTTATTATCAAAGGACAGCATGGGTCTAATATTCCAAGCCAATGTATTTGGTCCATACTATTTGATTCAAAATATTTTAAACATTCTTTCCAAAGGAAAGGCTTGTGTGATTTGGGTATCAAGTTTAAGATCCAATCCAGACTATCTTTCATTCGATGATATGGATTTAAGAGAATCTAATACTCCATATGAAGGTTCTAAGAGATTGATAGATATTTTACATATGGCTACCTACAAACAGTTAAAAGAAAGAAACATATACCAATACGTTGTCCAGCCAGGTATATTTATTAGCCAAGCTACCACTCAACATTTAAATGTTTTTACATACTTCTGTATGCTCTTCATGTTTCGTTTAGCCAGATACTGGGGCTCATATTGGCATACGATTGATGGGTACAGAGCAGCTAACGCGCCAGTTTATGTAACCACGTTTAGCGATCGTGAATTCGAACGTCAAGATTTAAAGTACGGTTCTGCTGTGTATAGTGATGGGTATGAATATGTCAAACCAGAGGAAATGGACACATATGGTATGATAGAAGCCAAAAAATTATTTGAGGAAAAGAAGGAGGAGTGGGATAAGAAACTAGATAATAAATCTAAATAATAGATATTATTTGTAAAACCCCGATATATATTTTATAATATATATCGTTAATAAAATAACGATAAAGTTGTATACTGATCATAACAGTATATTTGTCCTTAAAATTTCTCTGACTAGCTTTGTCATGCCGATTAGGCAGGTGGTCTAACGAAATCTTGTAAACTTCGATATATAAATATCACATCAAGTATTGTAGTGAAAATTTTTGAGTTGAAATTTTGGTTAATTTATAGGTGGAAGTCAACTCGCTTAACCAGCTGTTTAACATAGGGAAATTACCCAAAATATGTTGTAAACTTATTGTTCACTCCCTCTTTCCATGTGACAAAATTGTCTTTATAACCTTGATATCTGATTCTATCTTTTCTTGACGATTCATAATACCCCTTAATAACCATTTAATTTCATGAATTTCCTCTTCAACGTTTTCTTCGTTTGGTAATTGAAATTTTACAGTTTTCTTTTCAGCTATCAGCTGATGTCCACCTTTGATCCCTATAGGAGGCATGGAAGATCTGTTTTCTGTTTCAGATGCATTGGCTTCTAGTTTCAACCTTTTCAATAAATTATTCGCTCTAATATCGTTGCTTGTGGTTATTTTCGACGACGGATGAGGTGTTGAAGAAGTTGGAGAACTTAGTCTATTTCCCTCGGAAGATAAAGAAGGATTCTTAGATATTCTTGTGGGTGATAATCTGCTTCCGTATGTCTTGTGAAACCTATCTAAACTTTGAGTCAGCCTACTCGGATAATCCAATCTTTCATATTTGCTAGGGGTGAATTGTGTGTGTCTTGTTTTCCCTGGAGAACGTCTCATCGCAGGCTTTCTCATTCCAGTATTTCTTGATGGAGATATTTGTAATCTTTTGAAAACACCAGATGATGATGAGTCCGACATTTTGTTTAATCTGTAGGGTTTCCAATCTATGCCTTCCTATCAGGTGTTATGTTCCTTATTCTTTGTCTTTGTTGAATAATTTAAGTCAATTGTTGATATTTTTGTATTAATGTTTTTTCGTCGAAGACCCGGTCTTCAATATCATAAACATTCATCTAGCCATCTAATTCTCTTATTTTAATAATATATAGTAATGCATAATGTAAAATATATATTTGTTATACTCTTCCATTTTTAAGTATACGTCGATAATTAATCAAACAAAGATTCATCGTTGACTAGTTCATACACTTGATTGGTTTTATAATCACCCACATAGAAAAGAGGCATATTACACTTTTGTTGTTCATCATACTGGATAATTTTTGTGGGAAGATCGTTGAGATTTATATATTGCAATTTCCTAAAACGCTGAACAAAAAAGTCGAATGATTTCTTTAAAGAGTGTATGTAAGTGTGGTATAGTTTGATGATATCAGTCTCAGTTAATGGAATGTATGTTGACGGATTGGCGGTCGCGCTAAGCAAGGAATTTACTTTCTCTGCATGATCCTTCAAAGTTTTTGAATAATACCCAATCGCAGGTAATTGATCAAATGAACCCGAATACGGTAGGATTGGAAACAATTTAAACATTTGCATCTGGAAATTTCTTTGTTCAACATCATGGAAATCTTTAATTATAAACGACTCCTTATTTGGAAAGTAGTTTCTCGAAATAACATTTTGTAATGTATCGTAACATTTATCACATTTACAATGGACGTTAATTCTGAATTGAGATACTTCATCGTTCTCGATAGCTAGCAGAGGTTCATCCAGTTCTTCGATTTTTAGATCAATATATTCCAAAGTTTCAGCACAAGGTGATCTTGCAATAAGATCGAGAATAGCTTGAGAAACAGGAACATCAAACATAAAATCAAACTTGATTCTTCTCAACTTGTGAAGGTGTCTAAAACAACCTCTTAAGAAATCTTCATCTGCAAATAATGAAAGCATGGTTAATATCTCAATGTTCTTGAATTCAAAAAAGTCCCCCAAATTCCACATTTCATACAAATCTAGTTGAGACCCCTCATCGTTGTACCAAGATAATATTTCTAGCTCCTTTAATGTATTTACATCAAATATATTATAGTAATGGGTTGTATCGTTAATTGGCTCTTTGGCATAGGTATCATTCCTCAAATTTAAGCAAAGCGATCGTATTTTCAATGGTTTTGATAAATTTTTGAAGAAGCTTAGGGCATTTACATGAATCGTTAAGGCTTGGATCTGTTCGAGGTTATATTTTCTCATAGTGTGTCTCATAATCTCATAATATTTGGAGTCTGCAGCATTGAGATCAGGAAGCAATGCAGGTGGTGCTAAATTCAATGATTGTAATGTAGAGGCATGAGACCATAGATATGGTGTAATTTCCCCTCTAATAAAATTATCGAATATTTTTAAATTTGGATCGTACCGGTTTAATAACTCGAGGAATTCTATCATTGTGGTGTCTTCCAAATGCCAAGTACAATGAACCTGCTTGATGAGGGGACAGATATGAGTTGGTGATTCCTTCATTGATCTTATCAGGCATCTGAATTTATCATCTGCGACGCTGTGCTGATTAAAGTCCTGTTTATTCAGATTCTTAGGGTATGTGAAATATAGAACTGACCAAAAATGGGTTCCCAATGAATTATCCAAATCACTCGGAAAATAACTCCTTTCATTCAAAAATATATGCTGATATAGTGATGGAAGTGTGGCGTTACGGACATGTTTAGAAACGTAAGTTAATGAAGTTTTATCTTCTTGAGATAATTGTGACGTTATTCTATCAAATATTTCATTTGGTAATCTATCAAGCATAATAGTTGATAAGCGTTGCCGATAGGTTTGTATTTGGGGATTTGGCAAGCACGTCCAAAATTATATATTAAAGGGTAATGATTGCTAAGTAACTTTATTGGTGTGCAAATGCTTTTGAAGTATTCTTTTCGTTGATCGCCTATGTAGGGTTAGTTTTCTGTGTTACATTTCTGCCATCATACTATATTGCTTAGTCAAGAATTTTTCACTGTGGGTGGTAATCAGAACATTTTTGGAAAAAAAAATAGAGACGGAATATCTTACTAAGTCCCAAGATTGTGTTTAAAAATAAATGAGTTCATTATAGTGCTACAAGATCTTAATTTATATATGTGGCTAAAGTTTGTTTTTTAGATTTGTGTATGCTTACTTATAAGTAATCGATGAGCGTACAGAAATCTTTATTGGTGTGGAAAATTTCTGTCTTCATACCAATCAATAACAACTTGCCATCCTTAACACCAATCTTCCAAACGGACTTAGAAAGGTATAATTCGATAATCTCTTGATTATTGTAATTTCCGTTGAATAAGTTGGAAATATTGAAGTTCTTCATGCCATTAAAGGATATATCACAAATGGAGAGGTTAACAGGTAACATTAAATGATATTTGCCAGTAATTTCATCACTCGACTTGTATTGATCCAGGTTGATATTTGCCTCCTTTCGTAAGATGTTGTAAAATATATTTTCGTATTTTTGTGAAATTTCGCGTACTAATTCCAAATAGATGGTTTTATTCTTGGAATTGATAATTAAGATACCTTCAGTGGAATCAATCTGATAAACTAAATCACGGGGCACCTTATCTATGAATGGTCTCATGTAACCCATGATGGTCCAATCCTGTAAGATTCTATTTGACGATCTAGGAGAAGGAGCCACAAATGTTTGATTATTCTCGGATGTGGCACGTTTTGTTCTCTTTGTTGCAGGTTCTAGTATATCAGAAAATTCATCCTTTAAACTGAAATCATGAAGAGATTGATTTTGTTCAATGGTATTTGTTGTTTCAAGCCGTAATCCCTTCTTCACTATATCTTTTAATTTAATCCAAAGTTCTTCATGATTTGTTATTGGGTTGTAAATTATATTACATTTAATTAATCTTTGTTCTAAGTTTAAAAATCTGTAATAACGACACTCAGTTATCAGGGATTCTCTTCTGTTGTCATCTAATGTAAGTGTAGCACCGCCTAACAGTGTCATTAAATCTTTGAATAACTCCGGCGATCTAGGGATAAATGAATATGAATGTGGTGGGGGACGTAGTAACTTTCTAGAAACAATCAATTGTTCGACATCCAAATATAGTGCATCCTGAGTCATTTGGAAATAGTTTGGGAAATCACCAGTTCTTTTGAATAAGCTCTTTTGAATGATGAAGGACTCGTTGCTGATCTTTGTGTAATAAAATTCAGAATCCTTCAATAAGGATCTCAATCTTGGTAAATTATAGTACATTGCATCAGCGTATAACATAGTATATCTCACTTCATCTCTGATATCGATAAAGTAACCTTGTAAATGCTGGTAAATTAGTTCAAAAATCTCTGCTGATCTGTCAATGAACAATACATCACTTGTTGTGTGGCCTGCGATTGATGAATCCACGGAAACTCCCGAACTTTGTCCGCCATCATCCCCAATTTTGCTGAAATAGTTGGTGAAATAACTTGGCCCATCTGAACTTAGGGAGGCACCACTAATTTGGAACAATTTGGAACCGATTTGAATCTTGTACATATTTTCATGTGGCAATATTTGTGGAATATTTGGGTCAAAATGACCTTCTAAAACAGTGATTGCAGTCGTGGCACTCATCTATAGGTATGTTTTTGAATGTATTTCTCTTGTAATATTAAATATGGGTATGTGCTTATTCGACTTTAATC
This sequence comes from Jamesozyma jinghongensis, assembly GCA_030572895.1. Classification (NCBI taxonomy): domain Eukaryota; kingdom Fungi; phylum Ascomycota; class Saccharomycetes; order Saccharomycetales; family Saccharomycetaceae; genus Jamesozyma; species Jamesozyma jinghongensis. Next base: position 91,878 of record JAJMCG010000016.1, read on the forward strand.
TACTATATCTTTGATTGCAATAATTTCAATGAACGAATTTTTTGACACGTAGGGAAATCCCTTCGATTTTTACTGCCAAAACGGGCGCAACCGAATGTGTAAAAATTAAGCTAGGGTATATAACCCTAGCAACGCGGTTTAAATAATGTATTACAGAAAGAACATTTCTTTGCCCAATTAGGCTAATTTGACACAGAAAAGGAATTTGGTGAGTTGCTTTGGAAGAACATTGTTGTTTTTATATATTTTAGTGAATTAGGTAGTTTTGTCTAGGTTACCTATTTCTAATATGAGTCTAACAACAAGGAATGTTGGCCAAACAACTGTGGGAACATTTTTTCCCTCGAACTAAGAGAAGGGTGATAGCCAGTTGAAATTCCTTTTAAAAGCTTCCAATGCAATAATAATAGGGATTATTATCTGCATGCGATCAGCATGATAAAAATTTTTGTAAAAATGAAAGAAAAACTTCTTTAAGCTTACGTATAAGAGAATTATTTTGCAAAAAAAAAACCTTTCATCCAATCAGGGAATTTATTTAAAAATATAAATATGTATTATAATGCTAAACATTGTATTCATCAATGGGAAAGTTCGCGATTAGAGAATTCAAAAGTAAAATAATTCAAAAATCTACATAACATTGATCCATATTTTCAAATTTAAAAATATTTCAAAAAAGGTTTGTTATAAATTTAATTGACGAACTGCAAACATATTTAGATTTTGGATTATATAAATTGGATAAAGACATGTAATCTTTCAAGCAAATCATACAGTACAACAATCATTATTTCTTTGTTATATGAAGACAAAAAGAGTTAACCTCTCGTAGACGATAATTCCTGTTATCTTGTATTGTCCGTAATCTTGTTATAATATATTTGAATATACATATGGAATGTAAAGCAGAGTAAGATCGTGGGTATTGATTTTTAATATCAAATTGCTAAAGTTAAGAATGGTACATTATTGTTGCGTTAAAATTATAAATAAGAGAAATAAAATGAATCAAAAGTCGTTGATTATCAGAGTAACTCTTGAATTTATAATAATAAAGCAGCGGCACCAGCAACTAAAGCACCAGCAGCTGGGATCATCTTACCGGCAGCACCAGTGAAGGAAGCGACGGTGTGGGTAGAAGAACCAGAAACCTTGGTGATCTTGGTAGTGGTTTGAATTTGAACAGTCATGGTAGAAGTACCTTCAGTGGTAGCTGGCTTAGTAGTGACTGGAGCAGAGGTAGCTGGCTTAGCAGAAGCTGGAGCAGAGGTAGCTGGCTTAGCAGTAGCTGGAGCAGAGGTAGCTGGCTTAACAGTAGCTGGAGCAGTAGCGTTAGAGTGAGCTTCAGTAGTAGATAATGGACACCAGGTAGTGAAGACAGTAACAATGTCATTTTCGGTGACAGTAGCAGTAGAAACTAAAGCAGTAGAAACAGTTTCGTGACAGACGTGGTTTTCACAGTCAGTGACAGTAACTAAAGTAGTAGATTCCTTGTGAACGGTAGCAGTGGTAACGTTAGCGGAAGCAGAAGTGGTGGTGTTAGAGTAAGCAGAAGCGACAGAAGCGGCAGCGGCGATGGTAGCGAAAGTAGAGAATTGCATTTTTAAACGAATGTGTGTTTTATTGAAATAAGTGAAACGAAAGTTTGGTTTATTCTGGTTTTATGATACAAGAGGAAATAAAGAAATGATTAAAAGAAACAGATGAAAGTCACAACAGAATAACTAGATATAGTAATGGGTTTATATATCCAGAGAAAAACCTCGACGGATGCGAGAAAGTCATATGGAAATCGCCTGACTGTAAATGAGTTTTGTACACAAAAAGCCTGTATCGGTAGTATGAAAGGGGGGAGGGGAGGGTGTTTAGTTTACTGCACACAACTGTGAGACGAAAAAAATGGTGTTTTTTTACCAGATGCACCTATTTAGTGTCGATAGTATCGTAGTTTGCAATGAAGAAACCGTAGTGCCTCGAGCTCTGTGAAGCAAATGAGAATTTATTATGTCGTTAGATATCTGTTTCACCAGAGAAAGCACCGTAGACCAAATTCGGCTCACAAGATAAACGCGGGAACCAGTTAAGGTATTCCTGGAATGGAAATCCTGTAAACAGAACCCGTATTTCCTTTTTGGGATGGGTTCCAACTGTTCAACTGTCCGCGATCGGCCTAATCGGGTAAACTATTTTTCCAAAATTATTAGAACGTGCTGGTATAACAGGAGTATTCAATTACCAAAAGAGTCCTTAAGACAACAACATGTTAGTGGCTTATCCGATAATAGTGTGATATGTGCGGAGGTTGAAGGTGTTTGTATCCCAGCCTTTTCGATAATAAATCAAAACACCAAATGTTGGATAAAGCTGAACCTCATGACTAGCTTGTTGAACCCTGCAAGTCTTAATATCCTGCACAGATGTTACTGCACAACACGAGATTACGAAAAGCACTACGCTACTTCTGACTTTAAATCCCTTGCATAACTTTCGCGCCCAACTAGATAATTATTTAGAGGCGTTCAAGGTGGCAAAATTTTCTTCGAGGATGGAAATTTTTGATACCCCACTATTCTCTGTATTCAAAATAAAAGTGAAAAGTTTGGTAATATCTCCCAAACTGGAAACTGAAAACATACGTAATAGCAGGTACAAAAATATCGCGTCCATTAATTCACGCATTAAAAGTTACTAACGTCAAAATAATATAACCAAACCTTTGTGTATCGATTGAGATAATGGTGGCGATTTTATTCGTATCCGTTACACACGTCAAATCTTTTCATGAATTCAAAAGAGTATGACAGGTATATTGACTTCGAATATTTATGATTATCGTCTGATTTTAGTTACATAATGACCTTGTTTTTTATCTTAAACAGCAATACACCATACGTTCTTAAATTCGGAAAATTTAAAAATAGAAATAAAACCGGAAGTGTAGGTTCATCTATAATTAAACCATGCCGAATAAAATTTCTTGGCAGAAATCCTCAGGAAGATTCTTCAAGAGCATTTATTCAAGATTTTTATTGCTTACATACTTTCCGTCTATACTTAGTGTGCTCGGTATATGTTAAATTAAGCTTCTATTTAATATTAATAGAGTTTTTAGTCAACTCATAAAATAAATATGTTACTTGAACCTACTTTAAACTTCAAACCCCCAAGCTTTGTGCAATTTATCATATATCATCTTTAAAGTTCCATAGTGTGTTTTTGTTGCAAGAAGGGAGTAGCATTTAATAGGAAATTTCTTGGAAACGAAGCTTCCTTGTTGCATTATTCCCGATAGCATAGTAACACACCGGTAAAATCGAATATCAGTGTTTCTTTTTTTGTTCGCATAAATAATATAAGCTGCTATCTGTAAATAAAATAATTGCTGATGACGATAATCGGTTTTTCGATATTTCCGGTGCCTTATTATTCCTCGTATATAATCCACCTATTGGCACCTCATATTATAATCATTCCCGTCTTCGCTACGATTACTATTATCATTATACAAATGTCTAATCTTTAATTTTCACTAAAAACAGCTTGCCATAAATACTATTGGCTTCTGTTTAAGTCAATTCCTATTCTTTGTTGTGTTTTTTTTGACAAATTACAAATATATGGTAAAATATAAAAGACCTTATAAAATTGCTAAGTGATCTAAATTTTGGAAACTAAGCCTGCTTCATCACATAATGAATAAAACAAGGATTGTGGATTGGCTAATAACATTTTTGGAGAGTCAAATTCGCTGACTCTACCTTGATCTAACACAAGAATCCTATCACTATCCATAATAGTATTAAGTCTATGAGCTATAGTTAAGATGGTTCTTTCTTTGAAGGCTGTACGAATAGTCTCTTGAATAACTTGATCAGTTTCGACGTCAACAGCAGCCGTAGCTTCATCCAAGATAAGAATCTTAGATTTAACTAATAATGCCCTAGCCAAACACATTAATTGTCTTTGGCCAACACTTAAATTACTACCACCCTCAGTTAACATAGTTAATAAACCATCATTACCCATCGACTTAACATGTTCCTTCAAATGTGATAGTTCTAAAACTCTCCATATTTCTTCATCGCTGTATGATTCAGTAGGATCTATATTTTCACGAATCGTACCTTCAAAAACTTGGGAGTCCTGTGGAATAATAGATAGATGATGTCTCAAATCATATAAACCGATCTTATCGATAGAAACACCATCGATGACAATATTACCTTGACTAGCTTCAATAATTCTGAACAAAGCTAAAGTCAAAGAGGACTTACCAGCACCAGTTCTGCCAACAATACCAATTTTCTCTTGTGGTTTAATATCCAGATTAATATCCTTTAAGACCAAATCTAAATCTGGTCTATAACGAGTAGAGTAATTATCAAATTGAATCGCGCCTTCAGTAGGCCATGAAGCCTCTGGTCTGTGGTCCTCAATAACATATGGGGCTTCACTCTTAATTTCGGAATATTCCTTGATTCTTTCAACAGAAACAATATTGGTTTCCACCTCGACAGTCATTCTAACAATCCAATTCAACGTTTGTGTAATCTGTAAAGCATAACTTAACGACAAACCAACCATACCAGCAGATATAGCACCTTGTTTTAATCTAACAACAGATAAGGAACCGGCACCCAGAATGATAAAAGAGCCTATACATTCTAGTCTAAAGGCTAGCCAACGGTTGGCATTGATTGATGGATAGAAAGCACTCATATTATTATCAATGCGGCATTGGTTAATATGTTGGAATCTCTTTTGTTGGCTAAATCCTCTGATGGTACCAATACCACCTAATGTTTCTTGGAAATGTGAATAAATTGGAGATCTTGTGATAGAATCCAAACGACGTAATTCTCTAGAAGTTCTCAAGTAGTATTGTTGGTAATAGATATAAAAGACACTTAGTGGAACAATAACGAAGAAGAATGGTGGAGTAGTGGTACAAATAACAATGATCACAAATAAAACCTTGATAGCATTGACAAAAAATTGGGAGAATGATCTGCCTAAAACAGAGTCAACCTTATAAATGTCATTGGAGAATCTGTTCAGAATACGTCCAATGGGAGTAGTTTCAAAAAAGGACATTGGAGCTCTTAAAACAGCTGCAGTCATAGTGTTATGTAAGTATCGAGAACCATGGATGGTACAGAATACCCATAGGATAACGGTTTGGATCAAGGTAGAAGCAGCAGATCCAACACCTAAGGCGAAGTAGATCATTAAGTAACGACCTGCATGTGGATTATCACCATATTTACTGTTAACTTCAGACCAGTGCTTTAACCAGACGTTACCCATAACAGATAAGAACATGGATATAATAATAAAGAAAATAAAAATAACGACATTTTTTGGGTTACAGGCCTTGGCGTATTCAACGTAAATTTCCCATTTAACCTTACCTTGCTCGCGGTGTTCTCTTCTGGTAGCATTCTCTGCATCGCCAAAATCAATACTGCGCAAGGTAGCATTACTTGCCCTTCTTAAACTACGGACTTCATTACCAACCAATTCAATATCTTGTAACTTTTGCAATTCATCTAACTCATCTTCTAGCGCAACTGTTGGTTCTCTTGAAGAAATTACAGAAGGTTCATTGTTGTCTCCGTTTTTGGTGTTCTTTTTACCGAACTCACTAATCAATCTGCATAATGGAGAATTTCCATCCTTCGTAACCTCATCATAAGTACCTTGTTGGATAATCTCACCATTTTCTAACAACGTTATTCTATCGGCAATAGATAAGACAGAGATCTTATTAGTCGCCAAGATTTTAGTCTTTGTACGTAGTAAACCATTTGGACCCAATACGTGTTCAATTAAATGTCTACCGACGTGTTCATCAACAGCTGCTAATGGATCATCCATTAAATATGTATCAGCTCTTGCATAAACAGCCCTTGCCAATGACAAACGAGCCTTTTGACCACCAGATAATGAAATACCCTTTTCACCAACAAGTGTTTGGTCACCATCCATCAAAATACTCAGATCAATCGTTAAAGCACAAGCCTTAATTGTCTTTTCATAAAATTCTTCATCAAATTTGTGACCAAACAAGATATTATCCTTAACGGTACCATTCATAATCCATGGAATTTGAGACACATAAGCGACATTGCCATGAACGGTGGCAAACCCCTTAACTCTAAATAAATTACCAAGCATACTTTGAATTAACCCGCTCTTACCGCTTCCAACTCTGCCAACGATGCATGATAAGTCACCCTTCTTAGCTTGAAAATTAATGTTCTTTAGAGCAACCTTATATTCTGGTTTACGCTTCCATAGGAAGGTAGCGTCATCGCCGATGTTAACGGCAACATCGCCAATATTCTTAACGTTTGGTAAACGTTGAACAGTATCTTTTTGTAATTCTTCATTAGTTAAGAAGGAGCATAATCTATTGATAGAAACAGATGCCTCAATAAATGAGGTTAAAACGTTTGGAACAACCATTAATGGAAAAGATAGTAAGTTAAACAAGGTCAAAGCAGGGAAAACTAAATCAGTGGTTAAGGGCTTATCTTCGATATAAACGAAGACAGCAAAAGTAGAACATGAAACCAAAAATGGAACTATGTTAAATTGGAAACTAGAAACAGCCATGTAACAACCTAATTTTGTTAGATTCTTTAATTCCTTGTCATTTCTTACATGATCTAGCTTCTGTTGATATGGACCTTCCCAAGCATATAATTTCAATGATTTGATATTGTTTAGGATTTCACTAATAACACGAGTTCTCTCATCCTTGAACTTCATTTGGGACTTTTGTAGTTTCTTCTGAATTCTCATTAAGAATGAGTTTACTGGCATCATAATAATTAAAATGATGACACCAACCCACATGGATTTACCTAACAATTTGTAGAGTGACGCTAAACACAAAATTATTTGGAACGGACCGGACCATAGCAAGTTACACCATTGAGTTAAATCTTGTAACTTCTGAACGTCAACACTCATTAAGTTGACAATATCACCGGTGGAAGAAGTAGACGATGCTTCATTTGATAAAACTAATGATTTTTGGTAAAGAGCTGCAGTTAAAGCGCTTTTAATGTTCATACCAGTGTTGAAGGACTTCAAAAAGTATTGATGTAAAACGGAAGTTTGAGTAAAACCAACAAAAAACATAGCAATCGAAAGCATGAAGCCTCTTACAATTGGTAATTCCGGCTGGACGCCAGTCTTTCCTGATACACTTCTCTCTTTGTTATAATCAGTAACAAACTTAATCAGCAATCTTAACAACTGTGGTTGAGTAAAAGCCAGGATATCGTGGAATACTTTAAACATAGCTGCCAAAAGCATATTATAGCCAAAAGTGAGACACAAAGTCCATGTCAATGATGGATTCTTTTTGTGTTTCAGTTGGTCATCCCAGTTCTTGTCAAATTTTTCCAAAACTTCTGTACTACCAAAGCTTTCAGGTAACTTGTATAAATCATCCTCTACTAGATACTTCTTGTAACCAGTCTTCATTAAATCCGACATCCAAGTGAAAGTGATTCTTGAAAAGATATTTGCAGAATCGTATGGATTTGGTTTCCTTCTTGATAAGGTTTCTTGGATTTCTTGGTATGGCATCATAGGCTTCGAAGGTAAAGCCTCTAATAATAAGATAGAGATAGCAACTATGGTTTGAAATAAGGTGAAGATAAAAACAGTATGACCAAATGTCCATACACCTTCATAGCTGTGTCTAATTAAAAAGTTTATAGTTTTGAACAAATTACCAAACGATTCAAATAGCCAATAGAACAACACTATTGTGTTCGAAATCTTACATCTGTGGTACTCAATCCAATGAAGGCATGCAACTACAAATAGCGAAATTAAAGTTAGTGTATATTGCGTAATAACAGTAAGGTCTTCGTGCTTCCTGTCCGGTATTCCAAGGGATACAATTGCTGTGAAGGCTATTTGCAGCAGAACCAGGGTCATTCTAGAAACAATAAGCCAATTTCTTCTATATTTGATACCGGAATGTTTTGTGGTGCATAGCTTAATCAGATCTCTTGTACCAAAGACGATCATGTATAGGGCTGTCAAATTTAAAACAACACCATCAATAAAACACTGAGTTAAATCACCATAATATGAGATGGGGCCAAAACCTTCAGATGACTTGCAAATGTTGCAAGTCCATGAAGTCATTTGTATAGTCAAATAGTATGTGATTAAAATTCTAGTATAACTGTGAGCTTTAAGATAAATTAATTCTCTGGTAATATATTGTGCCCTTCAGTGTTTAAATAATTCATTATCCCAAAACCTGAGCGCAACTCTGTAATTTTTCAAATCGCGAGAATATCAGAGGCGGAAGAAAGGGTGTTAACGATTAGTAAGCAAATTTGGATTAACACATACCATAATCACAAAAAAAATGGAAAATCTCTATAATATGAATATCTAAGATATTTTCTATATACTCTATTAATGTGTGTAAAATGTTGTATCTACTGAATCATCTCCTAGTTGATATTGTTTTCTCGGGCCTCCTTTCTCTCTTCCCAAACAGTCTTACCAGTACAGGCACAGACTTGTTTGTCATTCTCCCAAGCACCAGCACTTCTAGCAATAATACCACCAACCTTCTTATCACCGCTAGTGATATTTGAAATGACAAAACTACGGCCAATAATTTCCCATGTCTTGAGTGGAGCACCTAAAAATACATTACCGGTAACAATATCACCGTCCTTGGCACAGCGTAAAGTTTCATCAAATTTATAATATTCCTTACCAGTGGACTCTAAACCTTTCGAGATATCACCACATTCATGAACAGCAATTGAATAATCGCCCTTTGGTAGAGTACCCCTAATGCTAACATCGAATAAGGTTTTGTTGTCATTAACTTGGACAACACGAACTAAACCCTTAATGGACCCATCGACGAAATCTTCAATGATTGAAACGGCAGAGGAGTTTGGTTTACCAGAACCCCTCAGTATAGCATCCATACCGCACCCTTGTAGCGATTGGATAATCACAGAGGGTGCAACGTTACTAGTAATATCCAGCATCTTTCTTTTCTCATCGACAATTATATTTTGAATTGAGGATAGGGGAAGGCAAGTTTTGACCTTGGGAATGTCAAGGGCCTCTTCTGTTCTAATAGCGTAAGTAGCTTCAAAAATATCATCGGATTCTGTAGCAGTCATTGTATTGCTTGTATTTTATCAATTGAATTGAAGTGTACTTTATGTTTTAATTATTATTATAGTATATATATATATTTATATATTAATTTATGCAGAGGTACGGGCCCTCCTTTTTTGTATTAGTCAGTCGCCTTTAGAAATAACATCAGAAAAGCTTAGAATCGGGTAACAATACCGGATGTTTCGACAAGCATAAGATTAAGGAAGGTATCTTTTAAATGTGAGTGTCCACTATATACATACAATGTAAGTTATATATAGCGTGGATGCTTTTATATAAGTTACTTTTACTCTTCTTCACTAGATTCGTCGAAAATTTTATTCATTTCAGCCTCTAATCCATCCTCATCACTTGAAAGATCAGGTTCATCTGTAGTAGATGTTACTGATGTTACGGGTGGTAATCTTGGTGCATCATTTTTAGCGTTAGCAGTGTTCTTCACTGGTGAATCTAATCTTGGTTGTGCAGCAGCTGTCGCAGCAGCGTCTACTACATCTGAAGTTGAAGTTGGTGGCTTTTTGTTCGCAAAACCTGGCATTACCAATGTTGCATTAGCTTCCCTCTTTGCATTTTGAATTGTTTCTTCGTGAAGTAGTAAGGTTGGAGGAGCAACCTTTGCCTTTCTTGTTTTTGGTTCCATCTCCTCTCCCTCTTTGAAGTCTGTTTCTCTCTCCCTTTTAACTTTAACCTTCTTTGAACCATTAATACTACTGTCATTAGCACCATTTGTAACACCCTCGTTCTTGTTATCATTTTCATCATTATCATCATCCTCATCATCAGATAGCAGACGGACTGTTTTCGTCCTTGGTCTTCTGGAACCAAATCGTCTCAAGGCCTCGTCAATGTTCAATCTATGTTTCAAAAGTTCATCGTAAAGATCTTCAGTCAAGGAAATACCTTTCTTACCTGGTTTCATCTCCCCAGTGGAGGAATCCAAATAATATTCTCTTATATCAATCAGGTTAATATTTCGAAATTGTCTTACTGTAACTCTTTTATTTTTACCTAGATCAAATATAGCATCTGCAGGCTGGCCTCCCATTCCCATGCCCAATGCAGGTATATTGTTTGCACCTCCATTGCCACCATTGGCTCCGGCACCATCCTTCCTATTCTTATTTCTATATCTATTGTAATACGACATTGTTACTTCTTTACGAATGGTTATACACTGTCCAAGTATTGTAGCTAAAGAATGATTGAAATATAAAGGTCGCTAGATAAAATATATGTACCCTCAGAAATTTGCAGGAAAAATTGATCCGCAATTTGGAGGTTTCAGTTTCAGTCCCCTTCAAAGTGAAATTTCCGCATCGTAAATAGAAAAAAATGCGGGCCGGGGAGATATCAGCCCAGTTAGAGAGGGTAATAATTAGTGTATCGACGATATACATGAAGTGGAATACCAAGATATGTCTAAGCAGTACCTAGTATATTCTGCTTTGTCGTCTAAAGAGTTCGGTGTTCAATACCTGATTGCCAGGTCTCATTTAGGTGTTTGCCGAGCATGTTGTTTTGAATGTACTCTATCATCACTTGTTCCCTCTCAGATAAATGATTGCTGTTATGTTTGACAATGTCATAATTCTTGATGGCATCATCTAATTCAGAGAGACTACTTATGCCTATGACGGTTGGTCCTCTACTAATCCATTTAGAAAGTGCATACCTTGTAGATAGGCCTGCAAGATCTATATTATTGGTGAGACAATACTCTCCCACACGTGTGATGCACTCCTTCAATTCCAAAGAACCTGGATGGAACGGTCTAGTTTCCTGAACTCTCAATAGGGACATACTTAAGATTGACGCATTGGAAAGTAGAGAAACTTTGCATTCGTTTTCAAATTTTTCATAATAGCAGTCCAAAGTGGTGTTTTGTAAATTCATATTACAATATGATAGGACACAATCCAGACATCCAATGGATTCATATTCTTCCACGAAGCAATGTTTGGCAAGTTCATATAAATATTTAACAGGATAGCCGGATATACCAATCTTACGAACGTAGCCTTCTTCCTTTAGCTTCCTCATCTCTTTTAGTGCAACGATGCTTTGTTCCATTGGCACAAACTCAACATCATGTAAGTATAATATGTCTAAATACAACGATTCTTTGTCATTACCAAATTTCTTGCCTAGTAACCTTTCAATGGAACGCATAACACTAGCCCTAACATTCTCCCTTGAATAATCAAACTCAATTTCTGTAACTCTCCCTACCTTTGTACATATATTGAGTTCATTTCTTTTAAAGGAAACGTTTTCTAGAGCTTCTCCAATTAAGACTTCACTAGGACCATAGTAAGGTGAAGTGTCAATGGTGTTTATGCCATTAGCTAACGCTTTATTAATTATTCCGGATATTGGAATAGAACTAAGGTCATCATTGTATTGATGACTAAATGTTGCACAACCGAGTATAATATCACTTATTGGATTCATATTGTTGCGTGCCTTTATATCTGTAATTGTACTGTATGGTGAGGTTCAATTCAATATTAAATGAGCGATGATTAATAAAAATCAAAAAAAACAAAAATGCTATGATTGGTCCATCTATCACTTGATTATCAAACGCAATTCAATTTTAGAATAAATGGGTGCAACTAATTCAAAGTTTGGTTTTTATGATATACCATTGTATAAGACAATTCATTTCTGTTAACCCAAAATTTAACCACATGTTATGTAGTGTACCGAATGTCGCTTTCCACAATTAATAGATAGTAAAGTTACCTTTAAGAAATAAAGTAGAGAAGTTCAATGTTATAGTAGCAGTATATATAAAAACGAAGTTTCATCTAAAATAAATTAAGAGTACGTACAGGTTTTATCAGTTCGATGATGTTTATCACAATTCATTAAATACACGGACAATTCAAATAGTCACGGTTCCGACGAAGAGAAATCTCAAATCATAAACAAAATTTCAACTGAGAAAAATCGATCATTCATAAGCACGCGGTTATAAGAATATATATATAAACTGAGATAAACTTATTCAAACATGGTACAAAAAACATCCAGTTTAAGATCTGACAAGGAACCCAGTTCAAGAACACTACGGAGAATTAAAAGAAATGCCTCAAGCAGGCCAAGAGACATAAGTCCTTCGCCAAGCCCTGCACCTGAAAGAATACCTGAATTAACATCACAACCAGAGAGTGAAGTAGATAGTGTATCAGCAGATGTAGAAATAGATGAAGATGCAGAAGACGACAAATATGATGAAGAAGATGAAAGAACAACATTTCCAGAAGAAAAAATTATTAGTTCACCAAACGATGATAATGATGAGGAGGACGAAGACGAAGCTTTAGAAAGTAAGATGATTGAAGACTCAAAACAATCGAGGAGGAAGGTACCTATGAAGTTTATTGAAAATAGAACTAGAAGGCACGTGACGTTTGCGAAGAGAAGGCATGGTATTATGAAAAAGGCTTATGAATTGTCTGTTTTGACGGGTGCTAATGTTCTTTTACTCATCTTATCAAGTTCTGGTCTTGTATACACATTTACAACCCCAAAATTAGAACCCATGATACGGGAAGATGAAGGTAAGAATTTAATTAAAGCGTGTCTAAATGCGCCAGACACTAAAAGTTCAGATTCTAATCTGGTACAAATAACTAACCCGCGCTAAATAGTTCATATATAGAATATCAAGAATTAGTTTAAAAAAATTTGCATCTCAACCATAATAAAATTAAAATAGTAATGAAATTATTTTAAATTATACTTTTAAATTATACTTTTAAATTATATTATTTACCAATATTTTAAAAATTCATTAATCATTCAGATTTCATATTTTTAAAATTATATCATTTGTCTATTATTAAAATTTTATTGAAATAGGGTAAAGTGCGTATAACTTGGGAAACTTGCTAAGGATGATCCAAGAAGTAATAAAACACTTTCAATTTAATACTGTTAATTGATAAAGTTATTAAAAATTGTTGGAACTGTAATATATTACAGATATGCGGAATTGTACAATGCGACGTTGCAGTTTAGATAATTTATATATAAAGCGGATATTTTTCCAACTTATATAATCTTTTATATCTTTATATTCATAGACTCTTTCTCACTTAATGAGAGGGAGGAGCTCTGTTGCAACCAGAGGACTCATAGTTCTAGTTGCCAATATTCAATATACCATTTAAAACTCTACTCTTTTTAACATTCTAAGAAAAATATTTAAGACATGATATTTTTCTATTAAGATACTATCTTGTTTTTGAGCATGGATGCTGATGTAACTAGATGTATTAGTTGTCTCATTTCGATTTACCTCGATATACATATAATATTCCTTGTCTTTTCTCCAGGCAAAATATAACATAAATATAAGGTACGAATTTTGACAGTTTTGTTTTACCATTCTTTACACCTTATACATTTTTAGTTTAGACAGTAATTTATTTTTTCACAGATGAGACAATAACACAAGACGGTCTCATACAATTTTATCAAATTAGAAGTAACATTATACTTTATGATTTTATAATTTTTTGAAACACTGGCACATCCCCTAAGTTCTAATATTTTTGCATTAACCATTCTGAAAATGATAGTATGACACAGAATGTACGGAAATTGAGATAAAGTAAATCTAAAATTCGATCATTTTGATGAGCATGTTTGTTAACGAAGCTAGATGTGCTAACAGCCATTTTATTTGGTTAATAATATGCATAGAAGTCTCATTGCTTTTCAAAATATACAAATATATATATATATATAAAGTGTGATATTCTCATGAACGGTTTTCATCTTTTTCTGTCATTTATGTACTTTTCATTGTGAGAGTAAATTTATACTTCACAGAAGGAGCAATAGTACGCAGATGATGCTGTACAGGCCTATTTAATTATAAGTGAAAACTTCACCACCATGCCATTTTGTTCGTTCATCAAGTCTCCATGCCCTAACATTCTTATATTAATTGTCCTAAAATGTTAGGGTTCAGCTGTAAGAGACAACTCGCCATAAAAAAATGAAGATAGCATCACACTTATTGTTAAATTATATTTGGATTTGGTTATTAATAGCCAGACTACATTTAACATATTACTAAAACCCCATCTCTTTCATAACTTCTAAGGCATCTGCATCCTCTTCAAACTCATCTGCCTGGATATCTATTTTTTGTGTAGCTAGATCATTGATCTGACCATTTTCTAGTTCCTGTAAAAGTCTATATTCCTCCTCATCGCCATCTATATCATTATCATTTTGAGATTTTTCCTTTCCGAGGTCATGTGTCTCTTTTGCTAATATGATTGTTTCCGTTGTGTTCGTTATGCGGGTATTATTTTCTTCACCCTCGTCATCTTCTACAATAATCCTATCCTTCTTCGCCGTCCTGTTTCTGGAAACTGTATATAAATCATCATCCTCATCCTCTTCATCATCACCGTTGGCATCTTCTGCTAATGGTTCTGACACAAACAGACTTGGCGTAGTTTCTGTAACAGTCGGTAAAGTCGAGGTAGCAAGCGGATCATTATCTAGTCCTGGTGAAATACTATTTATGGCGATACTTTTACTTGTAACTTCTGTTTCCTCACCAACTTGACCTATCATTTCGTTTCTATATATATTCATCCTATATTGTCTTAACGTACTTTCACTCTTACCGAGTGTTTCACAAATTTTAATAAAGTCCTTGAATTTAGCCTTAGGAAATAGGCCATGCGCCCACAATTGATAAAATTGGGTGATATGTGATAAATTCTGATATGCACTTTTCCTGCTCGTAGATATGCGTAATCTTTTTGGTGCATGCTTCATAACATATGGCAGGCCCTTAGCAGATAATAATCGTTCTGATGTGAGCTTAACTTGAACCCTACGTGCCTTTGTGACAATACTGGTAGGATCTATCACCGTCGGGTCAATTGCCGTTGGATCATTCGCTATAGTAATATGATCGTCTGTAGCTATAGATGAAGGCACAGTGGGATCAACTAGTTGATCTGCACGGTCATCATAATTAATCATATAATCCTCTTCATCCATAGGTATCTATAATAAACTTTTTCAATTTTTGATTTAGATGCGCTGTATAAGTACCAACTCTAATATTTGCTGACACCAAATATATAACACTCTCACCAGTATTATTACCAATACAGCTAATTTCCAGATATTTTCTCGCGTATTGTTGTTGTTCCTTTACGCGCAAGTTTTTATTTTTCAAAGCATTACCCGCTCAACTACACATATATTTCATTTTCTAAATGTCGTCTATGATGATACAGTTTTAACCTAAAAAAAATATTACAATTAGAGAAAAGATTAGAACTGTAACTTCTGTCTATTTCGTTCAAATTAGAAACAGAATCATATAAACTGACATTCTTCTAATTTTGTAAGAACAGAAATAAATTATAAACTATTTATTGAAGACAATTGAGCACACAGTTCTCATTTCATTAATACTTTAAGTGGCAAAACAGAGGATAATCCTAGACAAAATTAGTAATGTTCGGTGCCAATCGTACAACGTTCGGGAATAACCAGACACAAGGATTCACTTCTGTTTCAAGTCCATTTGGCGGTCAAACAACGTCTACCTCTGGATTTGGCATGAATCAATCAAATAACACTCAACAACAAGGAGCATTCAATGGATTCAATTCCGCAACACCAGCAGGAAACTCTCAACCTTTTGCGTCCGGTAACACTACAATGTTTAATGGGTCAAATATGAATCAAACAGTTAATAGTTCCATATTTGGTAATACGAACACTTCAAATACAGCAATGATGAGTAACACCAACAATGCTAACAATGGGGGTACTGCTATAAAACCATTCACTCCTTATCAAGAAAAGGACCCAACAACAAATGCGATGAATGTGTTTGAGAGTATCACATGTATGCCAGAATACAGAAATTACTCTTTCGAGGAATTGAGATTCCAAGATTACCAGGTTGGCCGTAAGTTTGCAAATTCTCAAGTTCCTGGTAATCCTCTTAATCAGTTCGGTCAAACGAACGCAAATAATACTGGATTTGGTGCCATGAACAGTAGTTCTGCTACTGGTGGTTTATTTGGCCAGAAACCAAATGCTGGATTTGGAGCTGGTGCAACATCTAACGCCTTTGGATCCGGAAACACTGCAAATAACGCTTTTGGGAATAATAACACAAATTCACCATTTGGCATGAAAACCCAGAATGCGATCAATGGTGGTCTATTTGGCCAACAACAGGGTAATACTGGGATGCTGGGTAATAATAACACCAACAATGGCTTCGGTGTCAACCAATCCAATTCATCGGGTCCTTTTGGACAACAAAACAGTACTTCAACATTTGCTAATAATACAAACAATTCTGGTGGTGTCTTTGGACAAGGGAATCAATTGAACCAACCATCTGGTGGTGGCTTGTTCGGTAACAAGCCTGCTGGTGGACTATTTGGCCAACCACAACAATCTAATAATGGATTTGGCACCAATACAAATACCGGTGCCTTGTTTGGCCAGAATAACCAACAACCACAATCGGGTGGTTTATTTGGCCAATCTAATCAAGG
Source organism: Jamesozyma jinghongensis (assembly GCA_030572895.1). Classification (NCBI taxonomy): domain Eukaryota; kingdom Fungi; phylum Ascomycota; class Saccharomycetes; order Saccharomycetales; family Saccharomycetaceae; genus Jamesozyma; species Jamesozyma jinghongensis. The sequence continues at coordinate 108,626 of JAJMCG010000016.1, forward strand.
TAATGCCTTTAACAGCAATTCTGGATTTGGCGGCCAGCAAAACAACAACAATTTAAATTCTTTCAATCAGAATCAATCAGCCGGTGGGTTGTTTGGGAACAAATCTGCAGGTGGGTTGTTTGGTCAAAATAACCAATCACAGCAACAAGCTGGTGGTATGTTCGGTAATAAGCCAGCTGGTGAGTTATTTGGACAGAATAATCAACAACCAGTTCAGTCAACTGGCGGATTATTTGGAAATAAACCAACAGGTGGTCTTTTCGGACAGAATGTACAACAACAAACTACCAACGGTGGTTTGTTTGGTAACCAGCAACAACAACAACAGCCTGGTGGATTATTTGGTCAAAATACTCAACCACAAACGTCTGGTGGCGCTTTATTTGGTAATAAACCAGCTACTGGCCTCTTTGGTCAAAATACACAACAGCCATCTAATATTGGAGGGATGTTTGGACAAAATAACCAACAGCAACAACAGCCATCTGGCGGTCTATTTGGTAGTAATAATGCTGCAACTACTACTGGGGGTGGTTTGTTTGGTAGTAATTTGAATAATAATCAACAACAAACCGCCGCTACAGGTTTATTTGGTAACAAGCCTGCTGCTCCAATGACCGGGGGAGGGCTTTTTGGTAATGCTACTACCACTGGCTCTACCACTGGCTTCTTTAATACAAACGCCAGCAACAATTCAACTATAAATGGACAGTCAACATCAGGTGCCGGTACAGGAACTCTATTTAACTCAAAACCTGTTGGAACCACTGGGGGTTTATTTGGTGCCAAACCTGCCCCAGTAACTGCTACCGGATCCACGTTAGGAGGAGGGTTATTCGGCAATAAGCCTACAGGCGCTACTCCAGGTTTTGTCAACAATAGCAATGTCTTTGGAAATAGTGCTAATACTCAAACCCAAACATCAGGATTGCAGAATATCTCTTTTCAACAACAACAACAAGTATCTACAGATCCATTTGGAACAAGCCAACTGTTTGCAAAGTATGTATCACAGAGAAATCCAACCGACTCATCAAACGAACTAAGTGCTACAAAGGTTAATGCTGATTTGAAAAAGAAGTCAAGTTTATCCAGTGCTTATAAGCTAGTACCAAAGCCTTTATTTACCGTCAAAAATCCATCTTTAGTAGCGCAAGAGAAAACATCATTCCCAGGCAAAATTCTTGACAGTAATGCGGGCCCGATTTTAAGCCCAAATATTGTAGCGGATGGACCAAAGCAGGTATTGAAATCGAAGGAAATTGACGATGCTATATCTTCAACCAACCGGCTTTTGTTTAACCCTGAAAGGAAATCTTTCAAGAATTTAATTTTACACAAAAAATTGATGGAAAAAGAGCAAGATAATTTAGTTAAGCATTTAGTCGAACCTGAATCGGAACCAAAAAGATTACCTGTTGGTATTGAATCCAAAGCCGAAGCCATTACCGATAATATGGCTAGTACTCAAATCGATCCCTCTGAGAAAAAGATGGAAACTTTGTTGAAATCAAAGAAACAAGGTGATCTATTCAATAAACCTGCCGGCGTTACATCCGAGGATTTTTCATATGTTGATTCCAACTACTATATCTCACCTTCTTTGGAAACTCTCTCCACCTATTCATTACTTCAGTTGAGGAAAGTAAAGAATTTGGTGGTTGGGGATAAACGCTATGGGTTTATTGAATTCCTAGGAGCAGTTGATTTATCCAACATTTCCTTAATTTCGTTATGCGGACAGCTTATTGTCTTTGATACAAAATCATGTTCTTTATATCCTAATAGTTCCGAGAAACCGTTACCTGGTCGTGAAATAAATGTTCCTGCGAAGATAACATGCTTTGGTTGTTACCCAGTGAATAAATCAACGAGAGAACCTATAAGTGATCCAAATCATCAGCTTATCAGGAGACATATTGCAAAACTGAAGAGAATTCCAAAGACGAAATTTGAAAGTTATGACCCAAAGTCTGGTAATTATACCTTCACTGTAGCAAATGCAGTATCTACCTAATCCAATGCTGTATATATGAATGTTATATGTAATATGATTATTTTAGATAGTAATAAATATAGGTATTAGAGTTATCTCGAGATCTTAAAACGATCTCTGGGGTCAATCATTGGTATTGTACCATTATCAATATTTTCACATCTAATTTATGTTATAAGAAAACCTATTTAAAAAATAAAAAAATTGATGCCATGTCCTAGAATCGAACAAGGGTTTCGTCGGCCACAACGACGTGTACTAGCCACTATACTAACATGGCAACATTTTGTAATTAGGCGGCGCCTAGAGTAGACTAACACAAGAAAGAATATACTGAAATGCAATTACATGCCTTTGAAGTATACTGATTGTTCCTGTGGAAACTGTAATATATTACAGATATGCGGTATCATACAATGAAATGTTGCTGTTTAGATAATTTTGTCGAAAACCAGGATTGGTATTCGACCCAATTGTCTCTGAGTCAGAGTTAATAATTGTTTTTGTTTCACGAATACCTGATTTCTGTTGATTATTGTCTATTATAAGAATAGTTAAGTAATTAATAAGTAACAGTAATATTTATTTTAATATTATTGTTGTGAGAATAAAACACACACTGGTTAGTTATATAGAATATATAATGTGTAATATAAGTTAGGAATTAATTATAAAGAAGGTGTAACAACTCAACTTCTTTATATACCATTATTTGTTAAGTTCAATTAATAGATTTTTAACTTTTTCTACGAATTGTAAAATTTTTCTTAATATCCGATAAATTTATATTACCTCGGATAATGTCAAGTCACATGATCTTGACATAATACTTCAACCAG